>JAQIUQ010001587.1:0-67500 GCA_030378365.1 Hybognathus amarus | reverse complement strand
AATGAATAGGGCAATGACCTTAAAAAAGTCATTTGGGGCGACCGTAATTTATCTTAAAATTAATAGATTTCCTTTACATAAGTTATATTTTAAGAAGTATCAGTAATTAATTGAACTGTTTAAGAAAGATATACTCATGTGTCCTTTCATTTATTGCAAATTATGTTAAATACATTTTTATCTATAATGGCAGTGTCACCCTCATAAAGCAATTACATATTTTTTTTTACTCATATAATCCATAAAACTGATTTAAAATGTGTAGATATAGTATCCACTTATTGATGTTATACCAATGAATTATATTTCAACCAAAATGGACAGACATTATTTTTTTGAATTTACTGCAGAATTGAATATGGTTGGTTACCCCCCATACAAGTGGTCGCCCCACATGATGAAAAACAGCAGGCAATTAAGACTATTCAATGATTTTGATAGTTAAAACACATTTAATGAAATTTTATGAAGAATCAGCATATTTAATAAAATTTTATGAAGAATCAGCATATCCATTTCATTTGACACATTTCATAACATTAACAGTTTCCTCACTATTTCATTTGACACATAACCATCATATTCAATTTTCAATGCTAATGCATTAAACGCTTGGATATAACATTGAACAGCATTTTTCGTTTTCATTTTCCTTTAATTAATCACTTAAACATACAATGTTTGCCTTTTCATTACTATTTTCATTTAACAGTTGAACATAGCAGCATTCTGCAGACACATTGAACAGCATTTTCCGCTGCCTGTAGCGAGCAGTCTTTTCTTTGCTTGTTAGTGGGGCCATCTAGAAAAAAAGTATATTTAAACATACACAGAGTTAGAAAAAGAATTGGAAAAAGTAGAATGAATGCTTAATATTCACACATTTCTCTGATAAAAAAAAACATAATAATCAAAAAGAAGTAAGCTTAGTCCTCTCTGAAGTAGGATGGAAATTATTGAAATTTAGTAAAAATATGTGGTGAAACGTAGAAAGTTATTTAAAACAACTAAATGCATATAATGAATGAAAACATTTGCATACAGAAACTACAAATACATGATCTGTGTTTTCTATCATTTAAGCAATCAGTGGCGGTCACCCCACATGATGCTTGGTCGCCCCAGATGATGTTTTCAAGTTTAATCAAGTATAACAGGCTAATGCTTAGCTATAGAACCCAAGCTAGCTTCTTCTCACCACATATCACTGACAAATTTACAATTTACAAATTTAAAAATAAAGATTTGCGTATAAAACTTATAATTTACAGTTTTAGGTTGGTCGCCCCACATGATATCAAAATGTGACGTATACACTGCAGCAGTTTTAAAGAGGATTTGTTTGTAAAAATGAGAGTGACTACTCACCTGCTAGTTGTCTCTGTGGGACCCTCACCATGAGACTGGCTGATGCAACATCCTCTTTGAGATGATTATCAAAATATAAGTCCCTTATTTGTATTTTCTTGATGGTCACCCCAGATGATATTTCAGACAATGAACATCTTCGGACAAGATTTGTTTGTTTATTATGATTGAAATGTGTGTTAAAATGTTTCATAACTTTGTCAATCAATGGAAAACAAGTTTAAAAATATAGCTGCAAGCAGCCATTACCGGGGCCAAGCGCAAGAAGCGGCAACATATGCCAAAATGGCTAGGAGTGGCAGACCAACTGCAGCAAGGAGCAATTAATGGCACTTTAAGAGAACTTTGTGCAAATGACTAAAACAAAATCACATAAACATTAGCTTTTCAGATGATTTAATATTTTATCACTATCGACAAATAGGTGGCGCAGTTATGAAATTGATACGTTGTGATCAGAGTGAGATGACAATGACACATACAAAGTTTGGTGTCAAAATGTGAAGGCATTGCAGAGATAAAGCCTAAATAGTCATTTTGGCAGCATGCCTCAACTTTGATGCTGTGGTATACGAAAACGGTTTTGTCTATCCTCACGCAATCCATAACTTTTAGTCGGCACAGTCTGGAGATGATACGATTCAATTTTCGTGACAATCGGACAAACGGTCTAGGAGGAGTTCGAAAAGAAGGTTTTTCAAAGAAATAAAGATGGCGGACAGGAAGTTTGGCTGATTATGGCAAACCTGATATCTATGTTTTCGGCATAACCCAAGGAATCTATTAAGATCAGTTTCATTGCAATAGGCAAATTTATTCAAAAGTTATTAGCATTTTTGGAAATTAATTATAACTTTTGACCAACAGGTGGCGCTTTTTAAAATCTTTTGAGTACCTTCAGGGCATGCTGCTTATGGCACACACTGAGTTTCGTAATGTTAGACCAAAGCATTTGTTTAGTATAGCATTTTATTTCACAAAACTATTGAAGTCAATGGGAATTTCACGTTTGGTTCTATTAAAGCGCCACCAAGAGGCTCAGTCCCACAATTTTTTTATGTGTCCTCAGAGTGAGCCCATACATATGTGTATTAAATTTTGGTGAAAATATCTCAATTCACATCAGAGTTATAGACATTTATATGAAAAAACACATAAAAAATGACCGACACATGACTTTGTTTGAATATTACTACCCCTTACTATCAATATTTTCGCAGTTTTGGCATTAGCATTTAGCCTATCGACCTATGTTTCCGTTTTTCTGGTGGTGGTTTCAACTCGATTGGAACAGCGGTTTCGAAGATATCGGCAAATGTTTTTTTGCGCTAAATCGCTACGCTACACCAACCGTAAGACGAAACCCAACATGTTTGGTATTGATTGGACTTGGCAACGATTCAGGAACTCAAAAAGATGACTCCCGTGAAAATAAGTGTACCACACCCAAAGTTATAAGCGTTTGGAAAAAAAATTCACCACTAGGTGGCGCTGTTTGAAACTTCTCAGGCTCCTTCAGGGCATCATACTGATGACCCATACCGAGTTTCGTAACAATTCGTTCATGCGATTTCAAAAAATACAGCATTTTAGCACATAATTCAAAATGCAAATAACAATAATCCAAAATGGTCGATTTGGGAAAATTGGATATCAGTCTTCTCGGCATGACGCCCTGAATCTAACGAGACCAAGTTTATGATTTTTGGAGAAACCGTTCAGAAGTTATGAGCAAAAATAGCCATTTTTCATATCTCCGGACCAGTAGGTGGCGCAGCGCCGAAACGCTGCATGTTGCCTCAGGTCATGCTTGTGATGACATGCACCAAGTTTGGTCTGAAAACGAGTAAGCGTTGCGGAGATACAGCCTTATGTCTGTTTTTGCAAGCATTACGTAAAACTGGAGGTGATCTGGTGCAATTTTGGTTAAAATTGGAAAAAACGTCTAGGACGCAGGGCTCTGAAGTTTTGAAGACAGGCAAGAGTGACATTTCCCGCCCCAATGGGGGGGGTGTTGTTGGTTGTTGAGCGGGGGGGGGTCGTTGGAATGTGGGTGTTTCATTAATAATATTAATATTAGTGTTTTTGTGTTGTTATTAATTGCTGAGACTTGCAGAAAATGTATGACACATGGCACCGTCTCCTCCTCTAATGGGCCTACCCTTTTGGCCACCTTCTCTGGGCCAGTATCCTCTAACCTAGCCTTTTTAGGGGGCTTTCCTCTCAGGGCGAATGAGAGGATGCTCGTTTGCTTTTTACCTGACATCTTTGAAAGACATATATGCAATGATTAATGCATCCATGGCCAGGATAATTATAAAATATGATTCTCAAACAGCAGTCAAGTTGTCTTTGTTTGTGTCAAACAATTTGTAAATTTGTTGTGACATTAAAACAGGAGATCTCATGACTTACTCTGCTCAGTGATATTCGGAGCTCCAGTCGTTTCCTCTGCGGGTGAACGAAACTTTTGGAAGAGATGTTGTTGCAGAATCACGTGAACAATTCCTTGAAATGCTTTTTTATTGGTTGTTGCGTTAAATCTTACCCAGATACAGTAGTGCTATTTTCTGATTGGCTAAAATTGTGTAGCCCTTTCCTTTTTTGATTGGCTGATAAAGCGACAGGCTGCGAGAGCAGGGGAGACGCGCGCTTGCGTTCCACTATGAGAGTGAAGCGGCTAGAGACAATTTGGGCGCTGCGGCATATTAAATATATGATAAATAGTTTTTCTGCGTGAGAAATACAATGTGTGGCGAGAGTGCGTGACAAAAGACCGAAATGAGTGACTGTCACGCTCAATGCGTGACGCTTGAGAGCCCTGAGGACGAGTTCACAAAAGTAGCTTTTTTGAACAATTCAAAATGGCGGCCATATTTGATGACGAAAAATGACGTCATATGATGCGATCAAATCGGCATGAGCTCAGGAATCAGAGGAAAAAGAATTTTGTTGATAGACCTTATGGTTCAAAAGTTATTAGCATAATAAAAGTGAAATTTTGGACTGTTGGTGGCGCTAGAGGGATTGAGTTGGAGACTGCAAATTTGCTATAAAGACTTTTCAGACTGTCCTCTATCAGTGTGCCTAATTTCATAACTTTCCTCGCAATCGGTTCTATGGGCTGCCATCAGACACCCAGTCGGAAGTACGGAAGAAGAAGAATAATAAGAACCGGAACAGATACAATAGGTGCCTCCGCACCATCGGTGCTTGGCCCTGAATTATGCCAAATAGGGCAAGGATTATATTTAAATTAGGGATGTCCCGATACCACTTTTTCAATTTCCGATATCTGATGCCGCAGCTTTGGCTTTTGCCAGATACCAATATTAATCCAATATTTTTATTTTATTTTTAAACTAATAAAAATATAGCAATTTTCTCAATTAGCCCCTTAAAATATACCTTCAGTATATAGTCCACAACAACAGTTGATTATGAAAGATTTCCACCCTTTATTGAAACACTACATATATATATATATATATATATATATATATATATATATATATATATATACACATACTATATATATAAAAGAAAATACTGGTACTTTAGTAGGATACTAAAGCTACCTAGCTACCAACAGGTTTAAAGTTGAAACAATTTAAACAGCAGTATTCTACATTGTAAATACCAGTACAGTGTTTTTTAAAGCAAGTAGAATTTCTATAACTGTGTGTTAAACTCTGATTATCACTCTTGTGTGTGTTAAACACAATCTACTTAATACAGACAGCCTCATTATAAAGATAAACAACAAATCCCCAAAATATATGATCATAATCTATGACAAAAAATGCTATTATAAACTAGATTAGTGAATAATACATATTGCTCTTTGTATTGTTGTAAAATACATTCATGAAAAACAATATAACAAAATGAAAAAGATAATTATTTAGAGTTTTAAAATTGAGACATGTTCTAAGTGTATAGCACAGCTATTTAATGAGGCAGCAACATTAATAATTATTAATGTTAATAAGCTTTAATTGCGTCACTGCATTATGATATGAATCACTCCAACACAGTGCGGCACATAGCGCTTATGCGCATCCCAGAGCGCAGAATGATGCGCTTGAAACCACGTGGAGTTGGAATGTACGCTGCGCACTCGAGTTCCGCTTGAAAAGTGCAAAGCACAAATGAAAAACATATTGATGGGCAGTGTATTATACAGTATCTATCTATACAATAGTTTATTGAGCCTTTTCTTTTAACAGTTTTAAATTTCAGTTACTGTGCGCGTGAAGAACAATAGTGCTCTGACTCTAGTGTTTGTGATCTAACCGAGGGCGTCCGACACCTGGTAGAAAGTAACACGATTAAGTTACAGCAATTAAGTCCAGCAAGATAATGTTGTTTATGCGAAAAACATAGACCTTTATCTACAGATAAAGTATTATAGTATTAACATTGAATCATCTTGAAGATAGTTTCATGATTGACCTAACCAAACGCGACGTGCTGTTTGAGTGCTGAATGGAGAATGACTGACAGCCGCGAGAGGGAAAAGTTTACGTGATCTTGAATTTAATGACTTAAATATTAATTTCTCTCACATAATGGCTTCAGAACACTTATATAATAAGTAGCACAAAACGTTATGGTACTTTAGAATGTTTTTGTGCCTTCTGTGGGGCTTAACAATAACATAATAGTACTGACACAATATTAGATGTGGATCGGCCTGATTGGTATATATCAAAATCACCCGCAAAAAATGGCAGGATTGAGAGCGATACTGAATCCTGAGTATTGGATCGGGACATCCCTAATTTGAAATTATTTTAGTTTGATTTAAAACTCAGTTGTCCAAACAGAAGTCAAGGCCGGAACGGTCACTCACATGATGTTTTCACACTTCAGGTGGCAGAAAATGCCAATAAACCAATTATTTTAAAGAAATAAGAGTGGGCCTATGTATAAGGGAGGTGGTAGAGATACTAGAGGGATGGGCATTCGATTAAATTTTCTTAGTCGATTCGTTTGAAAGAATTAACGATCAACTATCGATTAATCATTAATATTTTTAAATTCAAATTTATTATTTATTTAACTTTTTATAAATTAAAAATGTAATGAAAATACATAAATACAGCGTGTTTTTCCTTGAAAATTAGATCTTTATTGCAAGATGATCAACTTGTGGCAGTTAAACTGGGCGGTTCGCTTAGGCTGATTTGAAGATATGCGCGGCGGTGCTCTAACCAACGCAACTGAACCTGCAGCTGCGAGTTGGCCCTCGTGAGACCCTTGTTTGTTACAAAAGAATAAATAATAACAAAAATAACTTAACCAAAAACATAATAACAATTATCTGACAGCAGGTTTTGTCAAAATGTAACTCAATCAACGGAGTCGAGAAAGGGTGAGAGAGATTAGCCTACCTAACAATTAATTAGGCTTAAGCTACTTAAAGCTTCTATAAAATAACTCACATACAACTTCTGCTCCAGTCTACTGATTTTTGTTGAGAAAGATAAGCATGTTGATGACATGATCTGGGATCAGACGTGACAGCAACCTGCATGGTGACCGTCAAGCCTTGTTTACACTTCTCCTGGCACTTCAAGTGGCGAGTCTCTGCAGACTGCGCGTGCACCTCCCTAGTGTCGGACGCGTCGAGAGTAAACAAATGCTTCAGTCCAACCCCTGAAAACACCGCTCTGATGAGGGGACTGACGTCTGCCGGTGGGATGCACAGGTACCTCCGCGCTAACAAGACCAGCCCGGGGAACACGTTCACTTTCCACTCACACTATCGCAACGCAGCAGCATTAGTGTAATGATAATCGATAACACAATTAAGTGATCGACGAAATTCTTAATAAACAATAGTCGATCGTCGAATTAATAGCGCCATCCCTAAGAGATACATGTTATAATTTTATTCATTTTAATGTTTAGGCTATTAATTGGTAAAAAGTTCAGTCGGACAAAAAAGCAAGCGTCACGTCTTTGACCCATTATCAGTATGTCAATCTGGCTTTAGGCCTAATTTTTCTACTACCACAGCTTTATTTAAGTTTCACCAATGATATTCTTTCTGCCTGTGATATGGGACAGCTAACTGGTGCTATTTTATTGATATTTCAAAGGCGTTTGATATGGTTGATCTGATCATTACATTCTTCTTGACAAGCTTCATGCAATAGGTCTGCGATCAAAGTGCTGTATTATGGTTTAATTGTTATCTTCATAATAGAAGGCTGTGTGTTGCTTTTAAAGGTTCATTGTCTGATTACTTATTGGTTGATAAGGGTGTTCCTCAAGGTTCCACTCTAGGACCCCTTTTGTTCTCGATCTTTATCAATGATTTACCACGCACTTGTTCCTTAAGATTCATCTCTATGCTGATGATACAATGATTTATACTGCTGACTCTGATATTCACCTGATCCAAAATAGGTTACAAGATGACTTTAGTATGATTCAAAATGGCTTCACTGGAACAACCTAGTGTTGAATATGGACAAGTCCTGTTGTATGCTGTTTGGGACGAAGGCATAGAAGTCCATGTGCTCTTAACTTAAAACTGTATTTTGCTAATGGGTCTTCTATGGTGAAATGAAATCTAAAATATTTAAGTATCTTGGGTTGTGGATTGATTCCAAGCTTACCTTCAAACCTCACATTGACCATATCACAAAGAGAATATATGGTTGTCTCATACACTTTAGAAATCTGTTAATTGCTTTACATTTGAAGTTAGGAAAAGGAATTTCCCAGTTGATATTGCCCATTGTTGACTATGCTGATATTGTCTACATGAACACTAGTGAAGCTACTCTTAGGCCACTTAATGTTGTTTTTAACTCTTTATGTAGATTTGTTCTGAGGTGTCCTTTTGAAACACATCATTGTGTAATGTATGCATCATTTGAATTGGCTTCAGCTGAAATCAAGAAGAGACTTTCATTGGTTTCTTTTTATTTTCAAATGTGCCTATTTCGAATGCCCTCCTTATCTGAGAGAACTATTATGGTTCCACGTAGCTCTTTGTATCCTGTTCGTGATATGCAATCTCTTGCTTTACTGTACCAGGAATCTTTTCAGCCACTGGTAGAACATCTTTTCACTATAGTAAGCTACTCATGATTGGAACAATCCTCCTCTTTTCTTGAGGTCCATCTTATCTTTTTGTAGATTTAGTTAACTCTATTCCAATATCTAATCACTGTATGTGCATGCTACTGATGTTGGACTGAGTTGCTATTGCTTGCAATTGTCTATTGTTTAATGGAATTGTCTGAATTGATTTATCGCTGTTGATTCAACCTCTGGTCCCTTCTTATGTGGCACCTTTTTGTTTACTGAATTTCCTGTACTATGATTCCAATTGTATAATGAGCAAATGTGAATGTGTGCTTTGTGACAGTTATGTTAGAGCTATGATGTGTCTTAGGTTTATGGTAATGGTGTGAGCTGCAGTTCAATGGTTTTTTTTTGTGTGTGTTGTTTTATGTTTTATGTATTGGACCCTCTTGAAAATGAGATGTTGCATCTCAAGGGGCTAAAATCTCGAAGTACCAAAATAGTCACAATTTTTTTTATGACCACTTAGCATGCGCGATTCTGACCTCAATATCTTTTTGTATTCACATACATAATGCCATAAAAGTTTCATAACATTCCAGTGAAGCTTGTGATTTTTAGAAATTCAAAACAGAAAATGTTTTTCAAAGCAGTCTATAATAGACATTTAACAGTTTATTTTTTCATGTCTTAAGTCTCTATGACCAAAAATGACAGAGTTTTTAAGTCTATTTTGCTGCTAAATGAAAAAATTTAGCAAAACAGAGCGCATTTGTCGACCCAAGAGGGTTAAAGGCCTTGAGTTTGAAACCCCTATAGATGCTGCTTGCAGCTTTGATTTACAAAAAATTAGAGAGTTTCTTTTTCTAAATTCAAAATTTCTCCATTCTATCCATTCGCCTCCTTTGCTAGCTGCTTTGAATTTTTTTTTTACTAAATATGTTACTGTTAAAACTTGATGAATGCAAGTTATATATATAAAAAATGTTAGGCCTATCATCTGAATGTTTCTGTAAATTAAGTGATCTTAAATTCTCTCTCTGTCTGTCTCTCTCTCTCAGCCTGGGATAAGGGTTTTCCATTTGTGGGGCAGGTGGGTGTGGAATCTAAAGTCATTCCAGGTTTGGATAAAGGAGTTCAGGGCATGTGTGAACCGAGGCGAAGGAGATCACCGTACCTCCTCACCTGGCTTATGGAGTCTCTGGGAGCTGGTAAACACTGTCTTTTTTTTCGCCGTAAAGGTTCCCGTTCTTCATGTTTTTTTAAGCTTTGATTGTGTTTACAGTGTGCAATATAACATGTGTTCATGTTTTGCAGTGTAAAAAAATTGTATTTTCCACACAATTTACTTATCTGTAAACCGCTCTTCCCTTTTATCCTGGGAACTCCGACGTGTCGTCGAGGGCAGCCCTGGACGAATTGGGATCACACTAAGGAGCCTATTGCCTTAAAGAGAATTAAAAACGAGCCAATAAAAATTGGCATGCAAAATTTGCATTCTGCGAGCCGCCTACCAGAGTGGATATAAAAGGCAGAAGTTTTTCTTTCGGAGCTTTACTGTTTCTGACTGCTGTTCCTTGCTGGGCCCTGGAGTTTTCCCTGTGATCTGCCGGCGATCACTCACGTGTTCCGGCATATCAGAGCACTTTCCCATCTCCCTGGAAGAGCTTCACGGGTGTGCATCCCTCCTTTCAGGATGTCGTCTCAGCACGTGCGTTTCTGCGATGTGGTTCGAACTTCTCCCTCAGGTAGATGGCCACAAACACTGCCTCTCGTGCTTGGGCTTGGTGCACGCTGAGGCAGCGTTTGTGGAATGAGTCATGTTCTCATTCGGGAATATGACTCTTGCGATGTGCGTGCACAGACTGAGAACCCTGAAACATGGGGGAGTCCCTTCACATAATCCCCGATCTCAGTTCGTCTGGCTGGGTTTAGTTCAAGCAGGTGGCTACTTCGAGTGATTCCTGTCGGTGAGCGAATGAGCATTACCGTGAAAGAATGTTCTGACTGGGTGAAAGATCCTCTCGGACTTCTCACACCTAACTACACTCGCTGCCATATCGCGCTTCCGGTGGAGCATCGGGAGCCCCAGAAGTTCCAGTTGTTTCCTTCAGTATGCTGCCTGAGGATCAGATGTCGAATCGGCATTCAGAGGAGAGCGTGATCATCATCTCGTGATGAATGTACAGAAGCTCTGCTGCCAGGGTTCTAACCCATCTAAGCCCTGGCAGCATATCACTCCTATCATCCAACAGCTTCACTGGTTGCCAGTTACAGTCACGCATCACCTACAAGATCCTTCTGCTCACTTACAAATCTCTCCATGGACTCTCACCCAAAATACCTCCAGTGACCTCCTCCATCCATATACTCAGTCACGCTCCCTGCGGCCCTCTGACAAGGAACCAGCTGAGTCACCCCGCGCACCAGGTTGCGGACTGTCTGGGGACAGGGCCTTCTCTGCAATCTCGCTCCTATACTTTGGAACAGACTACCATTCGACGTCCGCTCTTGCCCCATCCCTGCCCATGTTTTAAAAGCACCTAAAAACGATTTCTTTACACAAAGTCTTTTGACCCCTGATTTTTGTTAAGCGACCTTGGGTACCATGAAAGGCTGCTATATAAGTCCAAGTTATTATTATTATTATTATTATTATTATGAATCAGTACCCCCTTCTCCAGAGATGGCGGCTATGCTCGAACAGGACGGCCGCGAATGTCGGGCTGCGTGTGGAACCTTCCACCGGGTCCCGATTGGTGTCTGGAGCGGGCCGTGCTGTTGCCAGTACCTTTCTTCTCTGAAGTGCATGAGGACCTGAGGAAGTCTTGGCTGGCGCCTCTGGCAACTTCAGACGTAGACAACTTCGCTCCTCCTTCCTCACCACCCTTGACAGCGGGGCTGCACACGGGTAGCAAGGGGATCCCCAGTGGAGCGTTCGGTCGCAATGCAGCTGTGTCCGAAGACTCGCTTCCACTTGCCGGGGTGCCCCTTCAGTCCCCTCCTGTGCCTGTAGGTTTTCCTCTGGTCTGATCAGGGATGCCTACACAGCATGTAGAGAAGCCGCCTCTGCCCTGCATGCCATGGTGCTTTCTGCAAGTCCATCCCTGGTCCCGACCCAGCTGGTCCCCGACCCCAGCCTTGCTGCAGGAGCTGTGTGCGGCGATGGACCTTGCCCTCCAGGCAACGAAATTCACAGCACGTTCGCTGGGGCAGGCGATGTCCACGGCCTGGCGATGTCCGTTGGTGGTCCAGGAGTGCCACCTGTGACTGACCCTGCCTGATCTGCGGGAAGCAGAGAAGAACAAACTTCTCAACTTCCCCATATCCCTGGGCGGCCTCTTCGGCGAGAGCTTGGCCCAGGAGTCTCCTGCCGCCCAGAAGCAGTCAGAGGTGATACGGCACGTCCTGCACTGAAGGCGGGCTGCTGTGGGTCTGATCTCCTGTCGCTGTAGAGCCTCCGGCTGTTCATTCAGAGCGATTGAAAGTTGGTGGCAGATTAATTAAAGTGAAACGTAGTTAAATTTGATAATTTAAATAATTAATCACAATACTGAAATTAAATGTAATAAATAATGTATAAGTAGATACATATTAGGCTACATCAATGAGGCTTTACACGTGTATAAAACGATAGTGTAGGGCTGCAACTAACGATTATTTTAATAATCGAATTAATCTAGGGCTGCAACAACGAATTGATTAAATCGATTAAAATCGAATTTCTGAAAGAGTTGGCAACGAATTACATTATCGAATTCGTTGCGACGCGGAAATGTTTGAATATTTAAAAAAAAGTTTGAGTTGAGCGCGAGCGTCTCGTGCTCTCTCACATACTGTCGCACGATCGCGGAGTTTGCATTTGTCAAACGAGAGAGACCGAGTGTGTCCGTGATTGTCCGCGAGAGAGAGACCGAGTGTGTCCGAGATCGCTCACGCGGAGCGCAGAGACCGAGTGTGTCCGTGATCATGAGAGAGAGAGACCGAGTGTGTCCAGATCGCTCACGAGGGAGCGAGAGAGAGACTTAATGTGTCCGTGATCACGAGAGAGAGAGAGAGAAAGAGAGACCGAATCGACGACTCGTCCGTGTGAGAGAGAGAGAGACCGAGTGTGTCCGTGATCGCGAGAGAGAGAGACCGAGTGTGTCCTCAGATCGCTGCACGAGGGAGCAAGAGAGAGTATCAAGTGTGTTCTCTCTTAGTGAGAGAGACACACTTGACCAACTTAATGTGTCCGTGATCGCGAGAGAGAGAGACCGAGTGTGTCCGTGATCGCGAGAGAGAGAGAGACCGAGTGTGTCCGTGATCGCGAGAGAGAGAGAGAGAGAGAGAGAGAGCAGATCGAGTGTGTCTCAGATCGCTCACGCGGAGCGAGAGACCGAGTGTGTTCTCGCCAGATACACACGTACGTCTGGCCGATGCTTGGCCCGATGTACAAAGTTCCATCGCCACGATGTCGCTCAGAGAGCGTTTGCTCAATCGGCACAATGTCGCTGCAACATCGGCATATGATCGCAAATGATCTTCGGCCGATGTTTGAACGACGCAAAGCTGTAAATGCCGGCCGCTCTTGCACGGGCTTTATAGGACCTTTATTTACAGGTCGAACCTTTCTGGCTACTCCTTTGCGCTGCTTTCATTGAAGCACACACGTACACACACACACACACACACATCATTTGCACTTAGAGCGGAGATCGCGCTGCACACTCAGGATCAAAGCTCGCTGCCCCACGAACTTTCATTAATAAAATAGCATCGATACTGAACACAACTTTCATCCCTCAAAACGGCCATATTCAAGAAGTAAAAAGTCGAGTAGTTTGCATCACTGGATATAACTGTCAAGCATTTATCATTTCTATCGTAAAACAGTTAGTAAAACAGCTAATATTAAATGATTTGCAACTTTCATCTCACCTCACAGTGCTCGCACTATTTCAATGTTAAACTGATGTGACATGGAATAACGTGCTCTGCTTCTGTGAAAAGGAAACCCCGCCTACTTTGATTTTATTGGCTATCTGAAGATAGACCAGCCTAAAGTGTAACTTTTAAAACCTTTTTGTCATCCTAAAAACAAAGCAGAGCAAAAAATTCCAACATTTGGGGAACAATTTGGCTATTTCTAATTATTGACATAATTGTTATTATAATTATTGACATTATAGAACTTCTCCCCTCAATGTCTATGGTGATATAAAGCACTGGGGCTACTTGACCATCTAATATGAAAAAAGTAGGCTATACTGACATTGAAAAATATCTTCTTAATTTTGTGTGTGTAACTGTCTCTATAATGAACAGACACAATTCAAGTTAAGATAGTTTAATGACACCAGAAAAAACTCCAGAAGAAAAGGGATAAAGAGGAACAGCAACGAATGTAGACCCATAGTAGAGACGGATTCTTCCTGGCAGCCTGTAACAGAGTGAAGAACAGTGGGGAAAAGCAGTTAGGTCTTTGCTTTAAGAAACAAATGCATCAATAAATACATTTAAACTGTTTCCTTTAGCCAGATCATGAGCTTTAGTCTGATGTTTGCATCGTAAGCTGTAGTGCGGTATATGCAGCACTGCTCGCCCCGGTCATCTGTGAGCCGTGAGCTGAACTAGAGTCATAGTTTTCATCATTTAAGCAATTCTGATTATCGAATCCGGTTCGTATAGATTCTTGTTTTGTAGAGAAAAAAAGTGCAAAAACTTTTTATTTCTTTTTAGAATTAATATTTCTACCTTTTATTCTTGCCAATTTTAAGCAATAACCAATAAAATGGCTCAAGTAAAAGGAGTCTCTTCAACTAAACATTGTGTTGATTACATTATTACTCCAGCAAAAATAGCAAAAGTTAGATTATTTTTTCATTTAATCATTTATTCAAGAAAAAAAAAAAGATTTTAAACCAAAATAGAGTTTAAGTTTATCCTGAATTCAGGGGCCATTCACATATCACGTCAGAAAATACGTGGAAAGCCCGCGCGGCTGTAGGCTACTAGGGTGGGGAAAAATCGATTCTATATGCATCGCGATGCGGACGTGGACGATCCTGAATCGATTCACAAATATTCCTCAAAATTGGATTTTCCAAAAAAAAAAAAAGAAAAAAAACTATATTATATATATCTTTACATAAAACGTATGTGACGGAAACGCGAAAGATCGGAAGTGCAGTGACCGGACCTGTCTGACCGTGCACATAACAAGAGCGACTGACGCTGCAAGATCCAAACACCTTCCTTGTTAGGTTAAAAGCTGACGTGTGGAAATATTTTGGCTTCTGAAGTTGAAGAGGAAAGGAACTGGGCAAGAGCCACGCTGAGTTGTAAGCTTTGTATAATAAAACTAACGACGACAAACACTGAACAAATATGACAAACCATATGAACACGTTTCCAGCCATAAGAGGAAAACACTCGTGCTGTACCGGTCGTTAATATTAATTTACTACAAGTAAGTTAAAGTTATGCTCCTAGTTCAGGCACACGTTTATTTTCCTGTTGGTTCTTTGGAATGCTAATAAATATATTGTACGTTAATTCTTTATGGGTCATTACTTTGTACATTTAAAGGAAAGTATTTATAGTCACACACACAAAAGATTCGATAGTGAATTGATTTGTAACATTATAATGTCTTCACTGTAACTTTTGATCAACTTAATTAATTTATCCTCTGATAAATAAAGTATAATTTCTTTTTCTTTCTCCCAAAAATGTAAGAAAAATTCTTAATCTAAACTTCAAACATTTGAACTGTATTGTTTAATGTCACAAAAGCTTTCTATTTCAGATAAATGCTGTTCTTTTGAATTTCTGGGTGATTCTCTGAATTGGGTGCCCTTCAAGCCCCCAAACTTGCTTCAAAGATTTTCAATTGAAGGAAATCACAAAATGCATTTTAATGCTGTCAATTAATAGAACCAGGTGCCTTTGCATTATAATGCAACACAATTGTTCAAAAATTATTTAAAGATAATGGGTTGCCTAAGTAGTAGACAACAAGCATGTTTGCATGTCTTCACTAACCATCATTACATTTTCATTGAATATCAAACAAATAAAAAGTGCAATTAATACCAAAATGATGCTGCTGCTAATATAATCATATGTTGGTCTAGTGTATTTTTGTTTACTGTTGTAAATGGAAAATCAATAATCGTAATTCAGAATTGTTAATAATTGAAATTGACTGTAATCAAATTGGACTTCAATAATTATAATCGAATTCGAATCGGAAATCAGACAGATTAACCACCCTATAGGCTACAGCTATGACCAGGGCTGCGGTTCAGCCCGGACAAAACGTTGCAGCAACGTTTTTTAAAACAGAAACGGTGATGCGTTGAACACATTGTTCTGATGATGCAAGAGTTGCAACTATGGCAGCTGAGAAAGGCCATTCTTTGTGAAGAATTTTCGAGAGCCTGATGAAGTCGGTATAAATATGTGTTTAATACTACAAAATATGCCCGATGTTACAGTTACTGCACTTGCTGCCCAGAACACAAGAGAACATCCCAATTGAGTGAAGGGATTTGTGGAAACTGAAAGCACACATCTTACCTTTTTAAGAATAAAACACAATAATCTATTTAGCCTTACACACTAACTTTATTTGTATTTCATACTGTTTTAATACCCTATTTTCTTTCTCATTTTTAGGAAAAGCAATTAATTACCATTGTTACCAAATGTCACACACTTGCAACGAAGCTAAACATATAAACAACTACATAATTATGTTGATATCCTATATTTTTACAATAAAACTTATGAACAAACATATCTTCTAATATGATATCCCGTTGTTGCGTATAGGCTACCGAGCTGCATTGAACACATTTGTAAATTACTTTCCTTAAACCCATTGTGCGAGTTCACTTTAAAACCACGTGCAACATATCTCAAACCCCGTTGCATCACCGTTTCCAGGAAACATGACGTTCAACCCGGAAACCGTAGCAAAACGTTGCGCACCGTTTTGAACTTGAACGTGCCCAGCTGTCTGGTGTGGTGAAGTGTTGAGTCCCAACTTAGGACCCCAGTACAGCCTGATCGTAAAGCCGTTCTCACGATTCTTAATGCAATCAATCAAACTTTAATTCATGTAACAATCTTTTATTTTTATCCTGATTATTTATATAGTTAAAGTGAAAGAAATAACATGTTTAGGTATGTTTTGCAACATTCTTATTAGGCAATTTCACAATCTATATCTTCGGTTATATACTAAGTATATAAAACATATAAGTTAAAATATATTAATGGTCATTATAACATAGTTCAAAAGACTTATAAAGTGTAACCTAATAAAGTGATATCTGATTTGTAACCAGGCACTAAAGCGATTTACCTATAAAAAGTGCTTTGGAACCAATCGGATTGCTTGGCTCCTCCTAAAGGCGGGTATACACTGTGCGATGTCTGTGTGATTTCTGCAAGGTACCTACTCACACTGAACGAGTAAATCGCATGCGATATAAAGCCAAAGTTCAGGATTTATATGCTTCACAAGTATGGTCCAGATCATCGAGCTGCGACTTCACTGCTCACACTATCCCGTGTGAAATATCTGTGATAGACCCTTGGATTGAGCCTATAGATGATATCATGTATCCAGAGATATTGTTGAACAAGCATCAATATAGATATCAAGACGATATAGCATTTACATTTTATTTTTTAAATTATTAGTATTACTGTATTATCATTATTAGGGAGGACTAGGCTAATTTAATATTAAATTAATCTGCTATTATAATTAATTTGCCACACAATAATTTTCCCAGCACACAAAGAGAATCATGAGTGGCGATCGGGTCAGTAAATTCGGCTCAAAATTCGGACGAAAAAGTCACAGTGTATGCCCCCCATAAACTGGGACCTATCAGCTTCCGATGGGATACGGACACATCACCACACCGAGTCAAAGTTTTCCATCACCAGAGGGTTGGCTTTGCTAGTGCATACTTGCGGTGCGCTGTGCGCCATTCTGAAAGTTCGAATGTTTTGATTCCGGTATGTGGGCATATAGGCGCGGCTGGAGAATCAGCGCACCACACCGTGCGTTCCAGGCAATTCGTCTGGATTATACCAATTTAGTCATTAAACACCAATAATGTGATGCGGCTGCTGGAACAATCTGGTGAGTTTTGGAGGTCAATGGCATGCAAGATAGGGTATTTGATCTCCCAAATATTCAACTTTTTTCAGATTCCAACAGCTGCTTTTGACAAATGTTGCTTACCCCACCTTATGTTTCTCTATGTCATTGCCAAGTCCTCCTGAAGTCTTCACAGAGAGAACTGGATTAAATACATGGAGCTAGCCAATCGACTCTCAGTAAACTTGCTGAGCATCCTGAGATAGAACAGGAAGCAACAGGAGAAAGGATTGGCATCAGCTGGCAGTTCATCATTATTTCAGGACGAAAGCATCATTCGTGAACTTTTTACCATGTCATCTACATTAAACTGAGGAACAGTATTATGAGATATTGTTAATTGAATGCTTGGCTAAAGAGATGTCTCTTTAATCTAGATTTGAACTGCGGAGAGTGGTGTCTGAGCACAAAATTATGCAGGAAGGACTACATTATGAGAAGGTCAAAGAGAAGCAAAAACTCTGAGGAGCATAAAGATGTGAATTTGCCAGGAACTGTGTACATGAATATTCGCTACACCGCATGCCTTTCGATATGAGGGCACTCTCGCATGTGAAAACCTGTAAAATAGTGATATCTTGGTCTAATTTAGAGTTGGACTTGCAGATGATGTTGCAAAAGCACTTGTCCTGGGGACTCACCACTAGTTTCAGGTAGACTCTCAGACGTATAGACATTGAATATTAAAAGAAAATAAATGGAGTAGCTCCAAAAACAACAATTGATAAGTTGGCCTTCCTAATGTACAGGTTAAGCGTTGTCCTCCTATAGAAAAATTGGTCGGGATAAAGCTCTTAACTAGCTTCTCGCATCAAGACCAAACTTTAAAGAGACAATGAGGAAAAAAGAACATGAGCCCACAATCCCTCCCCAGAAGCAGAAATTGTGTGCAGTGGTGTCACTTAAGGAGAGTGGCTTACCCAGCCTCTGCTAGTGTTACGTGCGTTCTTCTAAAGGTCCGCATTATGCTCCCTTTCACAGAGATGTGAGGAATAAGTCCTGATGTCCCCAAGAATGTGTATGTGAAGTTCAATCAACTTGAATACCAAAACAATCATCTCTCACAAGCTAATGTTTAAATTGTCATTTTTGGGGCTCTAGGAAACACGCTGTTTTTACTCCCAAATGATGATATCAGAAAAACTCATAGTAACGGTGTTCATTTCGGAACAGATAATGCCTACAGAGTCAGAGTGCTCTAGAGAGACTGGGAACCAGGTATGGTTTAGGTGGTTCTAGTTACGGTTATTTATAACATATTTGTCATTGTGCTTGCAGGTATCCATTATTTACTAATAGCCTACAGAGTCTGCTGTTTCTTTGGGACCAGGTTTGAAAAATAGATGATCAGACATGTACTGATGAGTTTGATAAAGTTTATTGCTACATCACACAAAAGATGAAGCGATAGAGTTAGACTTCAAGAAAATCACTGTAGCAGCTGAGTAAACACAGTAAGTTATAGGAGAAGTGCGCAAGTTAAGGGAGCATTCCTGTGGGCGGACGTTAGTCAGAAACTGTTCTCTGACGTCATTAAAGAAGGAAGTAAGAGGGATGTAGTTTGATGTAGGCTGCTTCTGTTAAATGACAATATCTCGCTGGCATTGTACTTTGAGCTTTATAATTTTACAGCAGATTATTTATACTCTAACAACAACATTACACACTGACTGAAAGTTCTGAAACATGGGATGCCAAAAACGGGACCTTTAAAGGGATGGTTCACCGAAAATGAAAATTAAGTCATTAATTACTAACCCCAATGAGACCTTGTTCATCTTGGAACACAAATGAAGATATTTTGATTAAATTTGAGATGTGGACCTACATAGGCTACATAGGCTCCCTAAAGGATTGAAACTTGACGGCCAGACAGTCAATGAATTCTTCCTTGTAGGCTGAGACAAGAGTTCAAGAGATTTCACGACGCATGCGTTCAAATCTCTGAACTCTCGTCTCAGGCCTACAAGGAAGAGAAAAGGAATAGTCAAATAAAGCTCGTTATTTTTTGTTGTTCTTTCGCACAAAAGTATTCTCGTCGCTCTGATAAACTTATCCTTGAGCCACTGTAGTCACATGGAATATTTAAACATTTTCTGAGGCCGTCAAGTTTCATTCCCTTAGGCAGCCTATGCGGTAGTGATACAGCTCTTAAATTTAATCAAAAATATCTTAATTTGTGTTCTGAAGACAAACAAAGGTCTTACAGGGTTGGTTACAGCATGGGGTGAGTAATTAATGACTTAATTTTCATTTTTGAGTAAACTAACCCTTTAATAGTCTATTTGACTAATGATTATGAAATGATTATGGAATGATTGGGGTGGGAGAGTTTGCTCAAACTATGGCAGCGATACAGCGAATCAGTTGATCTAAAAGACAGCTCCGTCTGCGGAAGCGCTATCCGAAAAATACATACTATGGTAGTCAATGGGGAATGAGATCTGTTTGATTAAAACATTCTTCCAAATACCTTCCTTTGTGTTCAGCAGAACAAATAAACACATAGAGGTTTGGAACAACATGAGGGTGAGTAAATACTGACAGAATTTTCATTTTTGGGTGAACTAACCCTTTAAGTGTCTCGCTCAGGGACACATTGGTGTCTCACAGTGGATTAGAACCCGGGTCTCTCACACCAAAGGCATGTGTCTTATCCACTGCGCCATCATCACCCACAGAAAATGAACTATGAACTAACGAGTCTGCATTTTTATATTTCAATACTATACATTCTTAAAAATGAAAACCTCCTAAACATGTCTAATTATTATCAATGTTGAAAACAGTTGTGCTGATTAATGTTTTTTTTTTGTGTGTGTGTAAACCATTGTAACAATTTAAACCATTTATTTTTCCCTCCAGGATTCATTGTTAAATAGACCCTAAACATATAAACGGTAGTTAACACTACTGTTCAAAAGTTTGGGGTCAATAAGATTAAAGCAACACCATGGAACTTTTCCTCTGTGGTCACCCTACAGGTTGGAAGCAGAATTGTCCATTACCACTGTCATAAATAATTTAGCCTACTTCAGCCTACTGTCGCACGCTCGCTGTTTATCCAGCACCGGCTTTGGAATAGACAATGGCAGACATACCAACCTGCAATAGTCATTTCAGGGAGGTATATCTTGGTGACTGGATTGTTGACGGAGGAGTTGACTAGCTTTCGTGAGGCACACTCGCAAGGTTTCTCCCTCTCTCCCTCTGTGATGTGCGCGCGCTATGTATGTTATGCACGCAGTATATTCTGTCTCGCATGCGCGCTTCAGATTCCGGGAGATTTTAAGTAATTTGCGGGCATCGGGAGACGCTATCAATATGCGGGAAACTCCTGGGAGACTTAGGATGTCTGCAATGGCCACAGACATTTTGAGGAAGAGGTGGGGGAAGTGATGTAAGCCATAAAGCAGTCGAATTTTGTAGATCTTTTTGTGCTCCGGTTCCTACCCGACCCAAAGTTACATAGTGCAAGTAAAAGCGATACAGGCCACATTCAGGCTATGGCAGACATGTCATTCAACCTATTTTAAGTCGATGTACCATCACAAGGGTTTTGGAAATATATTATAAAGATTGAAAAGTCAATTAGTGTTGCTTTAAAAAAGAAAAAAAAACTCATATTTTTATTCAGCAAGGATGCAATAAACTGACAAAAAGAGAGAGTAAGGATTTCTGTTTCAAATAATGTTTTTTTTTTTACTTTCTATTCATCAAATAATCCTGAAAAACAAAAATATGAAGCAGCACAACTGTTTTAAACACTGACAATAATCATAAATGTTTCTTGAGCATCAAATCATCATATTATATTGATTTCTGAAGGATCATGTGAAGCTGTTATGCAGAAAATACAGCTTTGATCACAGGAATTAATTACATTTTACAATATATTCATATAGAAAACAGTTAACCTATTAAAATAATAATAATATTTCACAATATTATTGTTTTTAATGCTGTCTCTGTGAACATAAGAAATTTCTTTCAAAACATTCAAATTTGTACTAACACA
The DNA here is from genome assembly GCA_030378365.1 of Hybognathus amarus. NCBI lineage: Eukaryota > Metazoa > Chordata > Actinopteri > Cypriniformes > Leuciscidae > Hybognathus > Hybognathus amarus. Next base: position 45,907 of record JAQIUQ010001587.1, on the reverse strand, counting down.
ATTAGTGTGTGTTTGACATTAGTGTATGTTTGAAGTTTTACTTACTAGTCATATGGTTCATAGCGTCTTAGAGATGATGATCAGGACAAAAACTCGTCTGCTACGGTGCAGGGCATCAGCATGGAAGGATCTACGAACACAACAAACCATTTGTCACAGAGCCAACAATATTATTATACAATGCCAGGTTTATTAAAAGGGAAAAAAAGCTACAGCAGAGGGGAAATGTAGAAAATAGAAAGAATATAAAGAATATACAGAAAATAATTTCTTCATTAAGATAAAATAATTTTTTTGTAGGTTTGTTTATTCATTTATTGCTCATACAGTGTCACTTACTTTTGGATGTCAAAACCTTCTTAAAATAAATCATACAAATTAAAACTGTAAATTTGAGAAATTAAAGAAATAAGAAAATGACATATGCATGGTGAAATAGCAGCTAGGTGAAAAATATTTTGACAAAAATGGATATGAAGTTATTTAATGAGCTTCCTAGGTTCACCTGTGTTTCCTACATCTCTGGCAGCAGCTTTCTTCAGAAATGTTGAAGCCGTGGAGCTTCCCCTCTGTTTTAGAGGGATTATTTTGTTGCTGCTGAAATCACAGAAATTTTTTTTTATCAATATTTGTTTATCATTGAGCAGCTAGTTTCAGACAATGTTCAAGCTCCATGTAAGTGACGTCACCGATCAACAGTACGTTTATGTTAACGTTAAATAAATTTGCTCACTTCCAAGTAAAACCTTTATTAATACTCTCATCTGCACATAAGAGTTGATTAAAAGCCCAAAATTAAAACAAAACAAAAGCTCAACCGAGTTAACGTTAGATTAACCTAATTTACCTAATTTAGCTGCTATCTGCTAACGTTAGCTGAAAACAGTTATGCTAACGGACTTATTCCGAAGACACTAAAGCATCTCTTTAAAGAAAATATTCACCAAAAGCGTGTCAATTACAAGTCAGAGAGGTGTCAAGAACAGTTGTGTGTATTATTTGTGGCATTTTAGAGACTTACCTCACATGAAAGCAGTGAAAACAGCGAGAGCGGGAGATTAGCTGTTTGTCAGTCGCAGTGGTCCCGCGCCGTTTCCATGGCAACTCTGCGCAGCTCCAGTTTTTGTTGTTTGAATGCAAAAAACGGACCCGCGCAAACGTCGGCCCTCCGTATGGTGGGCCGACGCAAGCCGCTGTAACGGAGCTGGGAAATAGAGCACTGACTGACAGGAGATCTACCTATGCCTGGCCGATGCCTCTGCGACGTTATAGGAAGGGAGGCCGACTCTCGATGTTTGGCCGATGTTGGCCAGACGTACGTGTGCTATCTGGGCGGTGATCACGAGAGATAGAGAGAGAGACCGAGTGTGTCCGAGTTTGCGCGACGCACGCACGCGAGTTTGTCCGAGATCGTGCAGCAGAGAGACCGAGTGTGTCTGAGCATTAGTAATTTGGTACATACTAGACATTCTCTGATACTATAGTAATACATAATTAGGCATATTATATAAGATATAAATAAAAACAACAATTAAATTCTTACCACTGAATTAGCAGACTGTGATTTGAATCAGATAGACAGAGGAAAACACTTCTTGTTCTGTCCAAGTAGCCTACCACTACAAAGGGGAATATTTTTCCACAATTTGCAGCACTGAATTGTTCAATCTTTACTCTAAATGACTCAGAGAAACTTCACTATATGCTCAGAAAGGATGAGCGAAAAATACCTTACACAGGAGATGGTCAATCCATTGTATTTATATTGTATTTATATTTTATATTCATTGTATTTATAATTAATATTAGGATAGACTAGAGATATTATCTTCTGATATATTTATTATTATTGCTATTAGTATTACCTAATATAGGTAAAATGATCATAAGTGCATTTGCTTGTTAAAAAGTTTCAAACATTTTGTTAAAGATTATAACATCTTTGACAAAAACAAAACACAACACAAGTTTGTGAGTGTGAGTTTGTGAGTGTGTGCGAGTGTGGTGTAGAGAACAAGTTTCTGACGTTCAAACAAATCCTGTTAAGTTTTCTGATTTGTATTTTTCTTTATTTTTTTATCAATTTATTGTTCTGACAGCTCAGGCCCCTTTAAAAAAGAAAATATACATCTTTTTGTGCACTTTATTTTTTAAAAAGCCTATATATTTGGCAGATGTAAAGCATACATCTGTATGTTTTTTGTTAGTCAATTTTTTTGCACTGGATTTTTTCACTGAATTTGCACCTTTAGTTCTTTTTTTAATAAAGGATTGGAAATTATCTTTTATCCAATTCATCGATTAATTCGACAAACTAATCGACAGATTAATCGAATTATTAAAATAATCGTTAGTTGCAGCCTTAGATTAATCTGTCGATTAATTTGTCGATAAAATCAATGAATTGGATAAAAAACCCCATTAATTTCCAATCCTTTATTAAAAAACAGAACTAAAGGTGCAAATTCAGTGAAACTTAACAGGATTTGTTTGAACGTCAGAACTTGTTCTCTACACCACACTCGCACACACTCACAAACTTGTGTTGTGTTTTGTTTTTGTCAAAGATGTTATAATCTTTAACAAAATGTTTTAAACTTTTTAACAAGCAAATGCACTTATGATCATTTTACCTATATTAGGTAATAATAATAGCAATAATAATAATAATTATATCAGAAGATAATATCTCTAGTCTATCCTAATATTAATTATAAATACAATGAACATAAAATAAAAATACAATATAAAGTAATATATAACAAATACAATGGATTGACCATCTCCTATGGTCTAAGGTATTTTTCCGCTCATCCTTTCTGAGCATATAGTGAAGTTTCTCTGAGTCATTTAGAGTGAAGTTTGAACAATTCTGTGCTGCAAATTGTGGAAAAATATTCCCCTTTGCAGTGGTAGGCTACTTGGACAGACAAGAAAGTGTTTTCATTTGATTCAAATCACAGTTTGCTAAATCAGTGGTAAGAATTTAATTGTTGTTTTTATTTACTGTATATCTTATATAATATGCCTATTTATGTATTACTAGAAGAGAATACTAGTATCAGAGAATGTCTAGTATGTACCAAATTACTAATGCTCAGACACACTCGGTATCTCTCTGGTGCAATCTCGGACACACTCGGTCTCTCTCTCTTCTCTCTCTCTCTCTCTCTCTCTCTCTCTCTCTCTCTCTCTCTCTCTCTCTCTCTCTCTCTCTCTCTCTCTCTTCTCTCTCTTCTCTCTCTTTCTCTCTCTCTGCGATCACGGACACACTCGGTCTCTCTCTCGTGATCACGGACACACTCGGTCTCTCGCTCCCACGTGAGCGATCTCGGACACACTTGGCTCTCTCTCTCTTCTTCTCTCTCTCTCTCTCTCTCTCTCTCTCTCTCTCTCTCTCTCTCTCTCTCTCTCTCTCTCTCTCTGTGATCACGGACACACTTGGTCTCTCGCTCCCGCGTGAGCGATCTCGGAGACACTCGTCTCTGTCTCTCCTCTCTCTCTCTCTCTCTCTCTCTCTCTCTCTCTCTCTCTCTCTCTCTCTCTCTCTCTCTCTCGTGATCATGGAAGCACTCGGTCTCTCTCTCTCTCTCGTGATCATGGACACACTCGGTCTCTCGCTCCCGCGTGAGCGATCTCAGACACACTCGGTCTCTCTCTCTCTTGCGTGCCATCATCACGAACACACTCGGTCTCTCTCGTCTGACAAAATGCGAACTCCGCGATTGAGCGACAGTGCGTGAGAGGACAGAGAGTGCTCCGCGCTCAACTCAAACTTTTTTTTTTATATTCAAACATTTTTGCTCGCAACGAATCGTTTGAATTCGTTGTTGCAGCCCTAGATTAATCGATTATTAAAATAATCGTTAGTTGCAGCCCTACACTATCGTTTTATACACGTGTAAAGCCTCATTGATGTAGCCTAATATGTATCTATGATAGTGCATCAGCAGTGTAACGGTAGCTCTGTGGGTAACGCATCAAGCTCGACTTCATGGACCTCCAACGACCCAGAGATCGAACCTTATTCTACATGCTGTTGGCCTACAGCTTTTATGTTACCGTTCTTGAAGCTTAAATATGTAGCTGTTTATTAGCGAGTTTATTGACTGTTTATTTAAAGTGTCCGACATAATTTGCCACTGCTCATTGAGAGCTGAGGTTGCAGATTAATTCAAGGTTAACATTGTAGTTAAACGAATTCATAATCACAATCATATAGGCATCATTTACGGGAGGGACGGGTGGGATATGTCCCCACCACTTTTTGCCAGGGTCCCCACCACTTTTGAAACATCTTCGTGGCACAGATGTACTAATACCAGTGGTGGGCCGTCAGGGCCAGCAAGGCCTTCTCTGCTGGCCTAAACACTATCAGAATCACTGACTTGCACTTTAATATATTTTTTCCATGAATTAGCATTAAATTATTCCAAATAGTTCTCTTAATTTCATAGCTGTTCTATTGGTTGCGCTGCTTTCAGTAGTATGTATTTATGTTAGAGCTTGTATCCAATCATATTTCATCCATCATGCGTTGCTGGGTAAATAAATCTGCCTGAAAGCCTTCAGAATCGCCAGAGCGGGCGTCTGTAGTATAGTGAATGGCAATTCTTTAACCAATCAGATAATCCGTCAGATTTAAACAGCCAATCAGATTTCGCTTTGACTGCAGCGGGGCCATCTAGCTGGCATATAATAACGTATGTATTTTCTCGTTCTTTGATTGGATGCGCGTACAGAGCGCGTACTTTTAGTGGTAGTATCCTCATCTGTTGCGAACGTCCCGCTGATCTCGCTGATTTTGTTCAAAACTCTGTGTGCGAGCATGGGGCAGCTGTACACATCGTGATGTTTTGCGGTGACTGTGTGCTTCTGTCGACAGGCACTCTCAGCCATAAAGCGAATTAAAACTTATGCTAGAAATATGACACGACAGACACGACATTGTTGGAACTGAAACGCAGTTAGAACCTGTACAACAGTAATTGAAGTCTTCTTGAGGAAAGAAATATGGATGGATTTTGTGTAAAGAATAATCTGTAGTTTTGGTGAGTATAATGTTTTTTTCCCGTGGTGAATATGATTTCTTCTCTTAATTTTTCGTATAAGTTTATGATCGAAACTTTATTTTTTTCAAACATTCATACTGTTGTAACGTCTGAAAAGGGACTATTGTAACCCTTGAACGACAAGATAAGGGAGGCTCCGTTTCTGAATTTAGCCTATAATCAGATTCGGAACGCAAGAACCACTGTACAAACGCACCAGCCGAACTCACACGCTCGTTTATCTACCGGCCTTTCCCGAACTCACCGCATTAATCCAATAACTGCGGTTGCAAAATAAAAACAACAATTATAGAGAGGCTTTGCGCTGATACACTATTAAAAGTTATTAATTCAGGTAACGTTAGGACAGAAGGCCTAGGTGTGAAATGCACGGCCCGCCACTGACTAATACAAATAAAACATTTCCAGTTAACAGAATTCGTTTCTTTTGTTTGTTAAAATAACAGGCGATCAAGCACTGAAATGCGTTGTCTTCTCTCGGAAACGCGCTTCAATCCGTTACGGAGATTCGTTCCGGTGAAATCACAATTCAAAATGCACACAAACGTGTCCCCTGTTTCTCATGGGTTCTAATCCGCTCTCGTATATTTTTCCCATCTCATCAAAACATATACAACCACTGATAAACGGGCGGCAGTGGCTCAGTGGTTGTCTACAAACCGAAAGGTTGGTGGTTCAATCCCCGGTTCCACCTGACCAAGTGTCGAGGTGTCCATGAGCAAGACACCTAACCCCAGCTGCTCCCGACGAGCTGGATGGCGCCTTGCATGGCTGCCGTTGCCGTCGGTGTATGAATGTGTGTGTGTGAATGGGTGAATGTGAGGCAAATTGTAAAGCGCTTTGGTGGCCATTGGGTCTATGAAAGCGCTATATAAATGCAGTCCATTTACCATAAACATTATTATCAATTCAACCACTGATAAACATTATTGTTTTTTAAGAGGGGAGAAAAATATACGAGAGCGGATTAGAACCTCTGAACCTCCTGAGTCCCGACACGCATGGCAAAAATTCTGCCTCTGGACCATCACTGTACACATGCATTATATATTATATTTTTGTATATTATACTTTATATACTTACTATACTCGGACATTGTGCTCATTTTTATTTATGTACATCAGGAAGCTACAGGACATCGTCTTTCAAAACATGACCTACTTGAAAGAGAAAAAGAATGAATGCGTCATTGTACCCAGCACTTTTGAAAATGCCCTTCCGAGTACGTCTCTGTCCCCAGCACATTTCAAACCAAACTGACGCCCATGATCACAATACTGAAAAAAGTTCAAATAAAATAAATGTGAAGTAAAAATAGGCCTCTATTATTCCATCAAATTTAAGCAAAGTAGGTAGCCTACACTTAAACATTAGGCTGTGTGCACAGTTTTTCTATAATTTAGAAAGGCTATGTCAATAGGATACTTGTCTTTTACTTTGTGTTAATTTAATTTGTTATTTATTAACTGAAAAAGCTTTGTGCCAGAATAAAACCCGTTATGGACGTGGCATTTGCAGTCAAAAATTTAAATATAAATTCTCAGAAAAAGCATTAATACCAATATATTGAAACATCTGTTTATCCATGCTACTCCCTTAAATGAGTCCAGACATTAGAAAAATATCAGTCTGTGTTTTTATATTTAATATTAAGGGAATAGACATGCATTCATGCGTGACAAAAAATCTTTAATTTAAGGCAAAATATATATATTTTTTGTAATTCTGTGAATTACACTGCGCAAATCAAATGAGGAAGGGTTGGCTCTCCACAGAACATAAAATATTCATTTTATTTTATTTTTAGTGTTCGCATTTGTGAGGAAAAAACAATGTTACAGACGTGACAGTTCTCCGTTATTCGGACGTGAGCGCTCTGAAGCGGCACTAAAAGACGGATTTAAAACTTCCACAGACCTCAAACAGAAAAGCACAAAGCCTTTATTTAAAGTGAATTTCGTTTTCCTTTCGATTTTATCTTGATTTTAATCAATGTTTCATCAACCAATTGCCTGGATTTAATACATAAGAAGTAAAAGCAAACATTATAGATAATCACGACACGCATGCGCTGGTGCGGAGCGCATCTCATAAATATAAACTCAGTGTATAGCCTAAGTATATCCTACTCCACAGACCTGAAACGTATATCTATATTGGAATGTCAACTTGTAAACAGAACAATTCAAAACGAAACTAAACCAAAAAGATTGATTCAGTCTTCTCATTCCTCAATAGCTTCATTGAAAGCACCCAATTTATTTTCACTGACTGCGAGATAGGCCTATTTTAACTTTTGATTAATAAAATGTTCTGCTATAAAAGTTTAGTTTATATTTAAAGCAATTTTCTATTTAAAATGTAGGCTACTTTTATATAATTACGTTTTTCTTTCACTAAATGTCCCTTTGCGCCACCTGGTGGTCATTTTGCGACCAACTTTGAAATACGGTTGGTTTATTTTTGGCGCGGTAGATTTGCCGGCAGTAATCGACATTCTGGTTGATCACCTACTGTATGCTGATGATACTCCGCTGTATATTTGTTCAAAATAGAACGAAACTCACAATTAACGGAATGGATAGCTGATATAAAAAATTGAATGACTAGTAATTTCCTACTACTAAATTCTGAAAAAAAATGAGATTCTAATCATTGGACAAAAAACGTACACACATAACAGCCTAGAATACTGTCTAACACTTGATGGCTGCTCTGTGAAGTCTTCATCATCGGTTATGAACCTGGGTGTGCTCTTTGATACCAATCTCTCATTTGAAAGTCATGTGTCTAGTATCTGTAGAACCACATTTTTCCATCTTAAAAATATATCTAAATTACGCCATATGCTCTCATTGACAAATGCGGAACAATTAGTTAATGCGTTCATGACAACTGCATGCATTCCTCAATAAACAAACTTCTGCTAGCTCAAAATCAGCAGCTCGAGTTCTGACCAGAACCATAGTCCTATTGCGATCTCAAAATTCAAAATTAGGCTGCATAGTTTAGATCAGCCGGAACCGTGAAGACATTCCGTAAATCCTGATGTACTTGGTACATCATAGGAAGGATGGCGTCTACGCTAAAATTAGATTCTCTGTTTATCCCGAGGGACCCTCTATGGTGGACCTGCGCCTGGACCCATCCCAACTCATCCTCAAGTGCCGGCCTCATTGATACGACAGCCATCGGGACATTTCATCAACATCTTGTCTCCAAACCGGTGTGATTACTTCGACTTCCAAACAGATGGAAATGGACAAATACTCCTAATGTTTCGAATCCAAGTTGTTTTGTAATCACTGTTCCTTCGTTGGCCAGAGGAGAACTGGCCACCGACTGAGCCTGGGTTCTCCCAAGGTTTTTTTCTCCATTCAGTCACCTGATGGAGTTTTGGTTCCTTGCCACTGTTGCCTTGGCTTATGGCTTTTTTTTTAGTTGGGAACATTTAATATTCAACAATATAATTGATCTGTGTTGTATTATTTTCATGTTATCACTGTGAAGCTGCTTTGATACAATCTGTATTGTAAAAAGCACTATATAAATAAAGGTGACTTGACTTCAGGTCATCCTCGGTCGAGACTGATAGGTACACAGTCTCCTCCACCCAAGAGGGTCAGAACGACAGTGGATGCTGTCTCCAAGCAGCATCGCTCTCATTCCCCTCTCACCAATCCACAGATAGCAGCGACGCTTCCTCGATTATGACGCTCCTGTCGGCGGCTGGGCCCAGAGGGGCAGAGACCAGCTCACGAGGAGACAGGGCCTCGTCTTCTCCCCCTCCCCTCGCCATGGGGCAGCCCGCAGTGGAAAGCCAACGGGCCTTCCCTGCGGTCTGCCCCCCTGGTGGAAGCAGGTCGGTGACGAGCTCCACGCCCAGACCCCACTTTCGGTGGCTACATTGCCACTGGAGCCGGGTCCCTGTCTTCCACCTCGCTGCCCCTCCGTGGGTACGCCGGTGGTTCGGGTGGGTCAATTGAGCTGGTACCTGGAAGCCTGGTTAGCGCATCCGGGTCCGTTCTGATGGCTTATCTGCACCATTCGGTTCAGCTATGCAATTCAGTTTGCACGCCAGCCTCCCAGGTTCAGCTCACTGTCTTGTGGAAGAGATCGATGTACGCCGGTGGTTCGGGTGGGTCTATTGAGCTGGTACCTGGAAGCCTGGTTAGTGCTTCTGGATCCGTTCTGATGGCTCATCCACACCATTCGGTTCGGCTATGCAATTCAGTTTGCACGCCGGCCTTCCAGGTTCAGGTCCCTGTCTTGCGGAAAGTGATTGATGTCTTGCTGGTGATCGAGCCGGGTCCCTCCTGCTGAGATGAGGTCCGAATCCTGGACCTGTGAGTTTTGAATCGGGCCCTGCACAAACTCCCGTTCAAAATGCTAATGGAGAAGCGCATTTTTGAATGCATCCATACCCAGGATTGGTTTGGAGCGATCGTCCTGAAGGACGCGTGACTTTCACGTCTCGATTCTTCCTCGACACAGACCATTTCTACGGTTTTCTTTCGCGGGTTGAGCGTATTAGTACAAAGTCCTACTCCTCGGGCTGGCTCTGTCATCCCGCGTCTTCATGAAAGTCGCGGAGGTGGCCATTGTTCCCATAAGAGAACAAGGCGTTTGCATTCTCAACTATCTCGACGACTGGCTCATTCTGGCTCACTCACAAGATGTGTTGTGCGATTACAGGGACATGGTGCTACAGCACATCAGCCGGTTGGGGCTTCAGGTCAACTGGGACAAGAGCAAACTCGTGCCCCGTGCAGAGGATCTCTTGTCTCAGTATGGAGTTGAACTCGGTTGCCGGCACACCTCACAGAGGAACGCGTCCAGTCAGTGCTCACCTGCCTCAGGTCCTTTCAAGGCAGGACAGCAGTTCCACTGAAGCAATTTCAGTGGCTCCTGGGGCATATGGCAGCCGCAGCCGGTGATCATCATCTGCTGATGACTCAGTGGGACTACCCCCTTTGGGTGTGGTGGCTCCGGACACGTCGGAGTTCCCAGGACGAAAGGGAACGTCTCGGTTACGTATGTAACCCTCATTCCCTGAGTACAGGGAACGAAGACGTGTTGTCCCTTTACCATGTTGCTGTACCTTCGCGGAGGACTGGAGTCTGTTTGGTTCCTCAATGAAAATGCGTTATGCAATGTTTACTTCTGCCTATTATACCCTCGCTGGCAGGCAGCTTGCGGAATGCAAATTTTGCATGCCAATGTTTATTGGCTCATTTTTTATACTCTCAAAGGCAGTGGCTCCCTAGCATGATACCAATTTTCAAGGAACTCCCCCGACGACATGTCTCTTGTTCCCTGTACTCAGGGAACGAGGGTTACATATGTAACCGAGACGTTTTCACTGTCCAAAAAACGGTCTGATGACTTCCTTGCTCTATGAAGTCCCTCCTTCAGAAATACGTAACTGTTCTGATTGCTCCAGCGGATCCTGTGTTGTGATTCGACAGCAGCTTATTGCGCTGATTGTTATTGTAAAAATGTCAAACATATTACCATATCAACTTGAGCCTGAATCAGACCAGGAGAACATAGATGAAGAGAATCGATTAGAACCTGTTCAAACATCGACTTTTGCAGGATGTTTCACAGTGGTAAGCTGTTTATTTAGTAGTTGTCATACTTTTAATTGGTTAAATTGTAATGTTAAATGTTACAAACTGTTATAAAAGCTTGTTGTATATGTTTTTTTTTCTGTCGAATTAACAATGGTGTTGTTGAATTTTTAAAATAAGTCCATTGTTTATTCCTACCTGGCTATATATTTTCGCTGGCTATATATATATGCTAATGCTCAAATGCAAAAATATTGATAGTAAGGGGTAGTAAAACTCAATCAAAGTCACGTGTCAGTCATTTTTTACGTGTTTTTCACATAAATGTCTTTAACTCCGAAACAAGTTATTTCCACCAAAAGTGGCACACAGATGTATGGGCTCACTCTGAGGACAAGTAAAAAAATGTGTGACTGAGCCTCTTGGTGGTGCTATAACAGAACATAACATTCTATACTTAAAGAATGCATTAGTGTAACATTACGAAACTCAGTTTGTGCCATTAGCACCATCCCCTGAAGGTACTCAAAATATTTCAAGACAGCGCCACCTTTTGGTCAAAGTTATAACTAAATTTCTAATAATGCTTATAACTTTTGAATAAATCTGCGTATTTTAATGCGACTGGTCTGAAGGTTTTTTCATCGTCACCAAACTCTGACCACATCTAGGGTTGGGAACCGAGAACGGTTCTTATCCAGAACCGGTAGTGTTTTTGAAAAATAACCGTAACTGTGCAAAATTCTGTGCAAAAGTTTTGGTTCCAAAAACGGTTCTGGTGCGATATGTGGGCGAAGTGCTGGTAGTAACGTTGAGATTATCCTTAGCGTCTCACCTCAAGGTGAGAGGAGAGAGAAAGAGTGTAGAGCTGCATGATTAATCTTTAAAAGATTTTGATTCAAACACCCATGCCATCTTATTCCTAAATGACAAAAACTTCACCCCTAAAGTTGCGGTTTGCTCTCATACGCGCTGCATTTGTCACACACCCGCACGCGCCCAGTCACTATAGTAGCCTACATTCAAATCTGTTTGCGCTGAGAGAGAGCAGTTGTCCATATGAAACTGCTTTACAATCACACAATATTTATGTGTTACATTGATATTATATTCAAATGATTAACTTTACAGAAGTTCTGAGATAAAAGTTTGTAGTTTTCTTGTGTTCAGAACTTTCTTGTGTTCAGAATTTACATCATGTATACAATGAGCGAGTGCATCATGAATGCCTTTTTTCAAACCGTGTTTTTGTCTTATCTTGAATCACTACGTTAAGTCTGTAATAAGCACTAATACTCAGACTTCTTGTTCAGACTGGCCAGCGGATCGCAGCCGCTGCAGAGTAGCCCAATGCCTGCGTGACTCGTCATGGTCATAAACAGAGAAAAGTAGCTCCGGCAACAATGTTCTTCTGCAAGACGCATGCAGTTCTGTTTATTAACTGCTGGAGCGCCGATTTATCCAGTAATGAAATAAGTAAAGCCTTAAATTATGAATCAATCATTCAAACCATTTTAAAAGATAATCTGTTCTATACACATCTTACATGTGTGTTCAAGCATATTCTACCCCTTCTGAGGGTATTCTTCACTGTTGGAGATACAATAAGCAAGGAGAGATCCTAAATTATTCTAGAGATGCAGAATTGAGTCAGAAGGATCTGGTGGTCAATGATATCAAAGGCTGCTGATAAATCTAACAAAATTAATGCTGCATGATTACCTGCATCCATAACTAAAAAAAGATCATTAACAACCCTTAAAAGACCCCTCTGATGAAAAAAAAAAATTCTAGGTGTTAACATGTTCTTGTGTAATTTTTCTGATGTTAGAGGACAAATCTTGAGAAAAATAAGCTCAAAGTGTTATTTCCGAATATTCTACATTCAAAAGGCTGTGAATCAGTAGCAGACACTAAAATGGCAGCTAAAATAGACTGGAGTCATGACGTAGTAACTCCACTGGGTGGGGCCACAAGCTTATACTCGCCTCTATACTCATACTCCCTATACCTTTTAAAAACAAGCACGTAGATTATGTATAATGTAATAGTAGTTAATTCATGTATAATATATAATAAAACACACCACAGATGCACAATAAAAAGAGACGGACAGGGACAATATGGAACTTTTATTTTTCAGATAATGTTTATTGCACATATTTTGATATTTAATGCCTATAAATATAAAACGATATACATCCAGACGCAGTTAATAATACAAATCTAATGTTGTATTTCATGCGAGATACCAGCGATCAAGTGACAAAAGAACAACTCAAACCCGAAAACTCAAGAGATTAACTAATCATTTCTCTTTCTGGTACTGACAGCATAGTCTCTTTGGGACTGAGAGGAAGAACGAAAGATTTGGACCCGGCTCGAACCCGAAATCGAGACTCAAAATATGAACTAATCATTACTCTTTCCGGTCCTGCTGTATCACTCACACACGACACGGCCCAGCAGACAGATCAGAGTCAGACACTGCACGAGTTGACAGCTAACGCATCTAGAGACACGAGAGGAGAAGAACAAACCTGATAAAATGAAGGTGCAAAGGAAAGAATGTTTCGGATCAGGAGGTGAGGTGAACTAACCTCTCAGCAGAGCTCTCAGCAACGGGAAGGGGGAGGGTCGTCTCGTGCCAACGGCTCGGCCCACAACCCAGAAGCGAATTGCTAATGAGCTACTGCCACTCTGCTGAAGTGAAGTCCCAGAAACCGGCACAGGTTTTGTAATTTTGCCTAAAAATGGCATAATCATAATTTAAAGACCACTGGGAATGTTTAAAAATAGCAAAAAAATATGATCGGAGGGGGACTTTAAAAGGGCTGATTCTCTACTGTGTCCACCTCTGAAACCAGACAAAAATTTGTCCAGAATATTATTCTTTGTTAAGAAGGTGTATATTTGTTTAAGCGCAACTTTTTCAAGTACCTTAGACAAACCAGGTAATTTTAAAATTGGCCGATAGTTTTTTAAGTCATAAGGGTCCAGATTTGTTTTTTTGAGATTGCCTGCCTCAACAATTGCCTGCTTAAAGGAGCATTTCACCCATTGCAACATTAATCTTTATTGAAAGTGGATCATATATGTAGTTCGAAATGTGAAAGAATTTTTTTAATTTGGTACCCTCTTGACAGAGAAAAGACCCAATAAATAACCAAGGGGCGCATTTGTATTAAAGAACTACAGTTCCCACAGTGCCCCGCACTGCACAGCTCCGGAAGCCACACCCACTAACCCACCCACTGGAACAGCGCAAACAGAGAACTCACTCTTCCGTCTACAACGCTAACATTAGCTGTCACCAGAGTTTGAAATTCATTTCAAACAAAATATCTAGTTAGTCAGCTGTGGCGAGCAGGACGATCGAGGGATGTAAGAGGACGGCGCGTTGCGCCAGGCCGGTGACATGAGTGATAATGAAAGACACCTGTGAGGCGCGGCGCCGGTCTCTCTCGCGTCACTCACGGAGGAGCAAATGCATAAAATGGGGAGCGACGACGGCAGATCGAGAGAGAAACAGGCCTTGTATTGAAGGCTGTAGAATGCACTGGTTGCTATTACGGTTCTAAATCACCTTAGAGTATTAATACACAATTAATGTCCAGTAACTAGGAGAGGAGTAAAAGCCAGAGCCAAAGATCAAATTCACTCATTGTATTGATTTTCTCACAATGTCAACAAAAAAAATATAACAATAATAAGCGTAGGCCTACGTAAAATAAACAAACAATAAGAACAATGATAATATTCAAAGGAAACAACTCAATCGAGAGAGGGCAACAAAGTGGTGGCCATATGTAAGTGTACTCAGTTTATGATGTCCCAAGTATTCCAGAGGATGTCCACTAATGAAGAAGAGTGCAGAACCGTCGTCCTCAGATGCGATGCCATCTGGTCCTGATAGGGTTAATGTGATGAAAAGGCCTGAAGCTTCGTGTGCTGTGAAGTTCAGTGTGTACGTATGATGGGTTTATGTGATATGGTCAGCTGGACAAATGTAGGCAAACGTGTGTGTGTGGCTAGTCTGCAATGACGCACACGTGAGTATTCACCACAGAAATCCAACGACGTCAGAAGTGATCACATAACAACAGCTGCCCATCACATATGAAATATCAAACTGTTCAACAGCTATATTGTCGATCTACAACTTTATGGCCCATATTTATGCATCTTGCTGCATTTACTCGCAACACTCGTTGCGCACCACATCTCTTCTTTCCTCTATTGCCGTGTATATGATCTCGCGTCATCCTCACAGAACTCGCGAGCCTTCCGATTAAGCTCCGCCTACTTGGCAGACGCAACACTTCAAAAGAACACTGTACAACAATATTATACTATAGTAAGAACATAAATATAATAGAACCATGGCCTTTTACACAGCCGCCCCCAAATTTGGTATGCAAATTTGCCATTAGTAAGGTCTATGAGGAACTCTCTGAGTCTGGGGTAATGTTGGCAATTCAATCAACTTAGCTACTGGTCTCGTGTATGTTTGATCTTTCACTTTGACCACTGCTTTTCTGACTTCTCCCATCTGAACTAGGAATGACAGCAGAGACAGTACCAACTCTCCAAAGTGCTCTTGGAATCTGCTCATCAACGATGAGTACTACAGTACCAACTGCAATATTCTCTTTCTCCCTGTACCATTTCTGCCTTGCCTGCAATGTGGGTAGGAAGTCGTGAATAAAATGCTTCCAAAAATGATCACTCAGAACCTGACTATGCCTCCATCTTTTCCTACTGAGCAATTCTGAGTCTGAATAAACCACTTGAGGCAATGAGGAGTCAGGCCGCCCCATCAGCAAGGAATTTGGCGTTACTGGGTCTGGATCTGCTACATCGCTAGAGACATAACCTAAAGGTCTAGAATTAAGGATGCTCTCAACCTCAATCAGAATGGTTCTTAATACCTCCTCAGTCACTGTCTGAGCACCTAGTGTCGTTCTTAAAGCTGTCTTTACAGACCTCACTTCTCTTTCCCACGAGCCACCGAAATGAGGTGCACTGGGGGATTAAACTGAAATCTGATTTGTTCTTTTGCTAGCTGGTCTCTAATGCTGGGCTGAATCTGAGAGAAGGTTTCCTCTAGCTCTTTACATCCACCTCTGGAAATTTGTTCCCTGATCCGAGAGAAGCTCATAGGGTTTCCCTCTTCGGGCAATGAAACGCCTGAGAGACAGCAGGAATGAATCTCCGTCCATGTGGTCCAACAGATCAAGATGTACGGCTCGAGTAGTGAGGCACTTGTACACAATTCCCCACCTTTTCTCAGTGCGGCGGCTCACTTTTACTAGCAGTGGTCCAAAACAATCTACTCCGGTGGAGTAAAAGGGAGGTTTAAATAGCCTCAGACTTGATGTGGGTAAATCTGACATTTTAGGAATCACTGGCTTGCCTCTCCACCTTTTACACTCAAGACAGTGGTGCTGATGTCTCCTAACAGCCTCTCTTCCGCGCAAAATCCTAAACTTACGGCGCAGCTTCAGCATACACCCTGCCAGCTCCTGGATGGTGCAATTGGTCATCGTAATGCTTAATTAAGAGCTTCACCACAGGATGATTTGATGACAGAACAATAGGGTGTAGAACTGCATCACTCAATTCATGGCACCTACGAAGTCGTCCTCCTACTCTAATCAAGTCCAGTTCTTTGTCATACTCAGGAGCGAGCTTAATGAGTCGGCTATGTGCAGAAATGTCTTTCCCTTCCTTGAGCAAAGCAAATTCGTCAGGAAAGTCTTGCATCTGACATTGTCTAAGGATTGATAATTCTGCCTTCTGAAACGCATCAGCACTCAGTGAGTCTGTGTTGTCAGCCGCCCCATGACGGAATTCGTGCTGTAGCTTCTACTAGATCAGGATAGCTACTAAATTGACTGGTATCAGGTTCCACTTGCAGTTTTTGTTCAGTCAACGAGCCGCAAAACACAGATTTCTTAAGTTCCTGTACTTCTTCTGGGGGCTTTCCTTCTGGTGCCTTAGGCCAACAGCTGCTAGACTGCATCAAGAAGGCTGGTCCTTGTTTCCATCGTGTATCTTTAGCCAGCTGCGCCAATGACAACCCACGTGTGATATCATCAGCAGGATTGGCTGCTGAATCAACATAGCGCCAATCTCCAGGATCAGACAACTCTTGAATCTCTGTGACTCTAACTCCTGACGAACACTCTGTATCTGCACGAATCGGACTGCAGCCAAGAAAGAACTGTAGTCGAATCAGACCACTAGACAAACTTGTGGATATCTTGAGTCAGCTCTCTCTTTAAGACATCTCCTAACTGCGCTCCTGTCAATGCAGCACAAAGCTCTAAACGTGCGATGGAGATCTGTTTCCTTGGAGCGACTCGTGACCTTGCCGCCATGAATGCAACATGCATATTACCCTGATCATCTTCAGAGTACAAGTATGCAACAGAGCCATATGCTTTTTCAGAAGCATCACAAAACACATGAACACTGCGGCTCTTGACAGGGTACTGAAGACTGGAACTGTAGCATCTTGGCAGGTGGATCTGAGACAATTGTGGGAGCTCGCTTTGCCACTGATGCCAAATGTCTAATAGAGCCGATGGTAAATTAGGATCATCCCATTCTCGTTTCTTGTCCCACAACAACTGCACAACAATCTTGGCTCTTGTGGTATAAGGAATGAGATAACCAAGGGGGTCGTAAAGCTTGGCTAAAATACAATAGATGCTCCGCATGGTGGTTTCACCCTCATCTGTCTGGTAAGGTTTGTATACCAGTGTGTCCGATCTACATTGCCATATCAATCCAAGGGCATTCTCCTGAGGGTTAGCCATTTCTTGACTGAGCCTAATCTCCCCACTCTTTGACTTTAACTCAGCAGGAAGGTGGTGAATAACCTCAGGGATGTTACTGGCCCATTGCCTCAATTCGAATCCACCCTCCATAAGATGGCTCTGCAATCGGTTTACCAGCTGTACAGCTTGAGCTTCAGTAGAGACACTCTTGAGACAATTGTCAACATAGAAGCTACGCTCCACCGTTTGACGTACTTCATCCGTAGCTTCAAGATCCAGCTTTGCATGTGTCTGAAGTGCGTAAGTAGCACAACAAGGGCTACATGCTGTGCCAAATGGCAGAACTTGCCACTGATACATGATGGCCGGTTCAGACATCTTTCCATGACGCCACAGAAAGCAGAGGAAGGGTTTATCTTCATCAAGGAGACGGATTTGATGAAACATACCCTTCACGTCACTGCAGATAGCCACTGGGTGTTCTCTAAAGCGGAGGAGAACTCCCAACAAGCTGGCACTCAAGGTGGGACCGGGCAAAAGATGTTCATTCAAAGACTGACCCTGGTATTCGAAAGAACAATTGAAAACAATACGATTCTTCGCATTGTGATGAACCATATGATGTGGTATGTACCACGCCTTGGAACTCGGATCACATTCTGCAGATGTCAATGGGGTGACATAACCCGCTTGCAGCAGTTTCTGAATCTCTGATTCGTAAGACTCAGCCATACCAGGCTCTCTAACTAGTTTCCGCTCTGTGCTGCGTAACAAGGCCATGACTGCCTCTTTGGGTGCATTCAGCGGTGGAGGCGACTCTTTCCAGAGTAGAGGAGTGGCGTACCTTTTGACACCATTCACATCGATCCGGAACGGTTTTCTCTTCTAGAACCCGGATAGCTTCTGCATCCTGACGTGATCGACTGACCACTTTCTCAGATTGATAAGGAAGGGTATCTAGCTGCAAAAGTTTTTCCACCTGACGGAAGAGATCAGCTTCAGGAGAAACACAAGAAATGAATAAACATTCCTGAGGCTGCAAGTGAGGCTTAATAAGACTGGAGGGACCCTGCAATGTCCAACCAAGCATCGTATGAACCGCTGCTGGACCTCCAGGAGGACCCAATCTCACTGGCTCCACAGGAGTTATCAAGTGAGGATAATCAGAGCCGATAAGAACCAAGGGCTGTGCCTCATGAATGTCATGCAAGGGTAAGTCACGGAGATGGCCGATATCTTCTTTGCAAGTCAGAGATGGGGTAAGTGTGCTGCACCAAGGCTAGCTCTTTTGCTGTGAATGCACCCTTAACCGAGTAGGATCTGTCAGGATGTGAAACAGGTGCTATGGAGAAAGATACAGATCTACCATGAATGGTATGAACATCCTGTCTCACTGTGCGCAGAGCCAAATCTTCAATTTCACCCTTAAGGTCTAGACGTCGAGCAGCTTCATTCAACAAGATAGTTCGCTCAGATCCGTCGTCTAGCACAGCATAGGTTTCCAATGATTTATCACCATTCCGAATGATTACTCGACTTAACTTCAGCAGCACTTGCTTGCCACTCGTAGGCCGATCCAAGTACAGGGTCTGAGAAGCAGGGCTTACTGGACTTTTCTCCGATGTCTGGTTACTACCTTTACTCATCCCATCAGCGTTGGCATTGACTTCATGAAGAACATCAAGATGCCTCCGGTCACACCGCTTGCACTTCGCCTTTAACGTGCATTTAGATGAGGAATGCCCTCGCCCGCAACGCCAACATCTATGTCCCGTTGTGACCCAACTCTCAATCTGCTCCTTAGTTAGAAGTTTGAAGTTGGCGCACTGATTCATGTAGTGCTGAATTGTGTCACAGAAGGGACAATACTTTTTTGGCTTCTCCTGTGGTCTTTCTGAGTCCATGTATTCAGTCTTTGGGGGCTCTACTGATTTTACTTTCTGCTCTCTACCATGTAAAACAGTGGTCAGCTTTCGAGGGACAAAACCAGTTCGCTTGTCTTTGTGAACATTGTGTTTCACCTGATCAGGATAAGACACATACTGTGTTCCTTCTACCTGCACACGGACCTCATATTCCAGCCAGTCTGCGAAATCAATCAGCGTTGGAATTGGAGTCTGAAGGGGGTTAATGAATCTCTTGAAGTTAGCTCTTAGGTCGTACGGCAACTTAGCTAAGAGGCGAGAAACATGTGAGCCACATTTCAGTTCAGTCCAACCTGTGCTACCTAACTGGTTTAACATTCCGACCAGGGCTCGGACACGAAGGGCAAATGCCTTGAAAGACTTCACATCTCCGCTCCTGATATTGGGCCCATCCATCAGATTAGTGATCCTTTGCAATGCCAATTGATGTGGCTGCCCATACATATCAGTGAGTGCTCTCATAGTGTCACTGAATGGAGTGCGACTGTGACTATACGAGTCGGCGAACAAGTAAAGCATCTTCCAGCTTGAGGTGGTCCATAAGTATTTGGAACTTAAATGACTCAGAAGCGTCTTCAGGAAGAATGTTATGTAGCGCAAGCTTAAGACGAGCAAAATCTCGTGGATCATCCCGACTGAAGTGGGGGATTGTAGGAGTCGGCCCTCGATATTGCATTGGTGGTGGATGCATGGGACTATACATCTCGGAGTGGCCAAGCGGATAGTGAGAACGGTCAGATGTACGTAACTGCCTATTATCTCGACTGTACTCTTGCCTCCAATCGATTGGAGAATGATCGAAACGATCTGAGAAGGCATCTTTATACAGACGCTCTCTATCACTTACGCGGCGATGATAAGTGTCTGTTGCTGGTTGATGAGAAACATCATGAGAGGGCATACTGGACCGAAACATTGGTGGGTCATCTGAACATTGCTGACGAATATCAGACGAGCGAGGAGCACGCAGAGGAACATGAGCACCATAATGCTGATCATACCATGGCAAGTCATTTTTACTACAATGTGGTTCATTATATGAAGGGGTCGACATACCTGAATTGGACGGGCTATCACTAAGGCGGCCTGCTCTCTTTAGACTGTCTGTAAGCTCCTCAATAAGATCTCGCTCACAACTGCGAACTGTAAGGAGGGATTCATCTCTAGGTGGCACCAAAGGAGTATGTACTGTATGGCCAAAGTTTCCATCACTCTGCACTGCCTCCTGCATACAAGTAGACTTTGGTGTGGATGACACCACAGCTCCTTCATTCATAATCTGTTGCTCAGCTAATGAAACCTGGGAAGCTAACACAGGAGAGTTAACAATCATATCAGATATGCGTTGCATGTCCTGCCTCATTCGCCTGTTTTCCTCTCTCATTTCACGCATAAAACTAAGCATATCAGACTGCTCATCTGCAAATGCTAGCTGTTTCTGAGGATAGCTAACCTCATAATCACGCAAATGTGCTGGCGGTCTTGTTATTCTACGCGGGCGTACAACCTCTGGCTCTATAGCTCCCTCACTAGTTCTGGACATTATCGCTAAGGTGGTTATAGTCTCCGGCTCGAAGGACCATAAAATGTATTGAAGGCTGTAGAATGCACTGGTTGCTATTACGGTTCTAAATCACCTTAGAGTATTAATACACAATTAATGTCCAGTAACTAGGAGAGGAGTAAAAGCCAGAGCCAAAGATCAAATTCACTCATTGTATTGATTTTCTCACAATGTCAACAAATAAAAATATAACAATAATAAGCATAGGCCTACGTAAAATAAACAAACAATAAGAACAATGATAATATTCAAAGGAAACAACTCAATCGAGAGAGGGCAACAAAGTGGTGGCAATATGTAAGTGTACTCAGTTTATGAAGTCCCAAGTATTCCAGAGGAAGTCCACTAATGAAGAAGAGTGCAGAACCGTCGTCCTCAGATGCGATGCCGTCTGGTCCTGATAGGGTTAATGTGATGAAAAGGCCTGAAGCTTCGTGTGCTGTGAAGTTCAGTGTGTACGTATGATGGGTTTATGTGATATGGTCAGCTGGACAAATGTAGGCAAACATGTGTGTGTGTGGCTAGTCTGCAATGACGCACACGTGAGTATTCACCACAGAAATCCAACGACGTCAGAAGCGATCACATAACAACAGCTGCCCATCACATATGAAATATCAAACTGTTCAACAGCTATATTGACGATCTACAACTTTATGGCCCATATTTATGCATCTTGCTGCATTTACTCGCAACACTCGTTGCGCACCACATCTCTTCTTTCCTCTATTGCCGCGTATATGATCTCGCGTCATCCTCACAGAACTCGCGAGCCTTCCGATTAAGCTCCGCCTACTTGGCAGACGCAACACTTCAAAAGAACACTGTACAACAATATTATACTATAGTAAGAACATAAATATAATAGAACCATGGCCTTTTACACAGGCCTGATTTTATGTTGTTTTGTTTCTGTTGTGTGTAACGCTGGCTTACCTACGTTTTGTATTTGTTCATTTTACTATTAAAATGTTTGCCGGTTCCTGCCTCCTTCTTCCCACAACAAACAAACCCCGTTCACGTTACATTGGCAAATTAATAGTGAATTAAGTTACTCCTCGTTTGTATTTATTTCTGTATGGTAAATTACTGCATGATACCTGGATGTCCTGTCAGGCGAAACTATCACAACACAAACGTCCGTGTGCTCGTCTGATTCAGAGCTTTCCTCAACAAACCCCGTTCACGTTACATTGGCAAATTAATAGTGAATTACTCCTTGTTTGTATTTATCTCTGTATGGTGAATTACTGCATGATACCTGGATGTCCTGTTAGGCGAAACTATCACAACACAAACGTCCGTGTGCTCGTCTGATTCAGAGCTTTCCTCCAGGAGAAATTGCCATCGTTGAAATTCTCTGCAGCAGACAGACTCTGTGTCCGTAGGCCGTAGCACGCAGCGAGAGTACAGGCAACAGCAATCCGCCCAGCGCCAGAGTCAGTGCGGGGTCCTCGAACGACAGGCAGCCGTCTCATGCTCCTCCATCAGCCTCAGCTGCTCTAAACTATACTGTGACTCGTAAAGATAGCCACGAACATTGGATTCGAGCAGCAGACTTTCAAAACCCTTTTCTTCAATATCATGTTTAGTTCCTTCCATCATTATTAGGGATGTCCCGATACCACTTTTTCACTTCCGATACCGATACCGATGCCGCAGCTTTGGCTTTTGCCGATACCGATATTAATCCGATATTTTTATTTTTAAACTAATAAAAATATAGCAATTTTCTCAATTAGCCCCTTAAAATATACCTTCAGTATATAGTCCACAACAACAGTTGATTATGAAAGATTGCCACCCTTTATTCAAACACTACTATATATATATATATATATATATATATATATATATATATATATATATAAGAAAATACTGGTACTTCAGTAGGCTACTTAAAGCTAGCTAGCTACCAACAGGTTTAAAGTTAAAACAATTTAAACAGCAGTATTCTACATTGTAAATACCAGTACAGTTTTTTTTAAAGCAAGTATAATTTCTATAATTTCTAACTGTGTGTTAAACTGATTATCACTCTTGTGTGTGTTAAACACAATCTACTTAATACAGACAGCCTCATTATAAAGATAACCCCCCAAATCCCCAAAATATATGATCATAATCAATGACAAAAAATGCTATTATAAACTAGATTAGTGAATAATACATATTGCTCTTTGTATTGTTGTAAAATACATTCATGAAAAACAATAACATAAATGAAAAAGATAATTATTTTAGAATTTTAAAATTGAGACATGTTCTAAGTGTATAGCACAGCTATTTAATGAGGCAGCAACATTAATAATTATTAATGTTAAGAAGCTTTAATTGCATCACTGCATTATGATATGAATCACTCCAACACAGTGCGGCACAAAGCGCTTATGCGCATCCCGAGCGCAGAATGATGCGCTTGAAACCACGTGGAGTTACAGCGCGACGCCGAGTATGCACCCTATGTTATGCACGCTGCGCGTCGAGTCCGCTTTGAAAAGTGCAAAGCACAAAGGAAATATATATTGATGGACAGTGTATTATACAGTATATGCGAAAACATAGACCTTAATCTACAGATAAAGTATAATAGTATTAGCATTGAATCATCTTGAAGATCGTTTCATCATTAACTGTGCGACGCGCTGTTTGAGTGCTGAACGGAGAATGACTGACAGCCGCGAGAGGAAAAAGTTTACGTGATCTTGAATTTAATGACTTAAATATTAATTTCTCTTTCACATAATGGCTTCAGAACACTTATAATAGAGTGCACGAAAACGTTATGGTACTTTAGAATGTTTTTGTGCCTTCTGTGGGGCTTAACAATAACATAATAGTATACGCACAATATCGGATGTGGATCGGCCTCGTCTGATTCGATACCCGATCCCGCAAAAATGGCAGGATTGAAGCGATACCGATCCTGAGTATCGGATCGGGACATCCCTAATCATTATCATAACTTATATCTCCACAGCGCTTGTTATCTTAGCTTCCAAACAAGCTGGCAGATATTGATTTCAGTCTCTGCAAGTGAAGTCCCACCCACTGATCTGTAATAGGCCTGTGGGTGAGTGGGTCCCACACCCTGGAATAATAATGAGCTAATCTTTGTAGTCTGATATCATTTCAATAAAATATGACTTCCTGCTTATCGTGACGCAAAATTACGATTTTTACGTCACGTGAAGCAGGAAATAAAATTCTTAAATCCTTATTTCTCCCATCTCAGGGGGAAATAAGGGAATAAACCATGACCATTCAAAAATATGACTGGGTTTCTAAAGATACAAAGCTTAATGCAAATGGGTGAAGTGACCCTTTAAGGCAAAGCGGCACAATGCCATTCTGCAGACTACTATTTATAATAGCTAGGATACTTGGGCTGACTATATCAACACCCTCCTTAAGAATGAAAAACGCAACTGCATCAGAAGGACACAATGGCCCTCATTTATCAAAAGTGCGTACACCAAATTTCCAGCGTACACCTTGCGTACACCCAAAATCACGGTGACTTTGAGATTTATCAATATGGACGTTGGCGTACGGCACACTCAAATCCTACACCAGCTCAGGAGGTGGTGTACGCACGTTTTGAGTTAGTGAGGAAATGCACAGAAAAATTCCTAACACCACAAAACGCACTGACAAACTAAAAGATATATATTATGACCCACTGTAAAAAAAAAAAAAAAAAAAAAAAAAAAATAGTAATTATAAACTTCAGTGTTTATTTTTGTGCAACGTGGACTTCAATGTTTAATTTGTGTGACTTTACCAAAGCATTTGATTTGTAAGCATATGTATTCCTTCAGTTGCGAGCCTGTGCTCTTTACCCTGACATTTCAGGATTATCTCCGGCAGGTTGGCACGGACAGGGTTCGGTAATGAAAGACTTTCAATGACCAAAAAATAATTCAGACAAAATAATAAAAAATACATTCTTCTTCTTTTAAATGATAATAATAACGACATCCTTCTTCTAAATAACAATAAGCGTCATTAATACAAATCATAATAACAAGAAGAATATTACAAATTGTCATGAAATTATTAATGTGAATGAATGTTACTTCACATCACATCATCATCATCACTATTATATGTGATGTGATTCGAAATTGAATGCTAATTTCAAAAGACGTGCTGTAAAATAATGCATTGTGATAGGTCATTTCAGCTCCACGTCGGAGAAGTTTCTCTTCTTTGCCGTCTTCCGTGTGTCCATGGCGTAAAATGAGGGTGTGGGGGAGCGGAGACTTGAATATTTAGGGGTTTGTTATTCTAATGACGATCGTTTTTCAGCCGCGAGATTTATCAAGGGCAGGCATTGCGTACACCTGGATTTCAAAGGTACGCACAGCTTCATAAATCAGGCGGTGAGAGGAGTGTAAGCATATTCTTATGCCAACATATACGCCTGTTTCTACGCAAGAAGGATAAATGAGGGCCAATGATCTCTTTAAGTGAAGAATGACATTTCTAATATCTGAAAGTGAAACCAGTTCAAACTGACTAAAATATATCTCCGTTGGGTCCGTTAACACTGGATTAGCAACCATGGACGGAAAACTTGCTCTGATTGCATTTGTTTTCTCAGCAAAAAACTTTGAAAATACATCACACGTTGCCAATGGTAGCTGAGTTTAGTGCCAATGGTAGTGAGTTTTTAGCAATCTGATCAGACAAGTAACAAGCTCTATGATATTTAACAGCTATTTGGTATTTTGTCAGACTTTTCCTTAACATTTGCAAAGAAACTTTCAGCCTGTCATTCCTCCATCTCCTTTCTATTCTTCTACACTCCCGTCTAAGGGCCTGAGTTTGATCATTTAGCCAAGGTTGTGTTTTGGCTCTTCTTTCCTTTGTTTCCTTTGTTTTAAATGGGGCAATGGAGTTCATGATGATCATACAGACAGAATTAAACATAGTAATCAGCTCATCTGGATCAGCTGAAGGAGATGCAGACTTAATACAAGGTATTTGTGGAGAGGCAATTAAATAATAAAAAAATTCTGAAGCTGTAAATGGGGTGTATATATGGGAATAAACCACCGACATAGGAACAGACTGAGATACACTTGGGAGATTCACGTTAAACACTACTGGACAATGATCAGAAAAACTATATGGTATAATCACAAATCGAAATTCCTAAAGACAGAACAAGATCAAGAGAGTGGCCAAGTTCATGTGTGCTACTCTTAACAGATTGAGTCAAGTTAAAAGAGTCCAACATTCCCAGGAATTCAGCTACCATTGGTTTTCTTGGGTGTGAAACATCCTGTGCCCTGGGTGTCCCCTTGTAGCTTCCGTTGATGCAGTCATTTACTACGCTGCAGCACCAATCAGGATTGGACACATTTCATTCATGCTTTAGACGCTTGGGCGTTCCCCAAAGTGTCATCAAAGATGATGCAGTGTCTCGCTCCCTTCTCAGGGAACAAAGGTTACAGTGATAACCCAAGACATTTCCTTTGGTTTCAAATGCAGTATAGTTAGATGAGGCAAAGAACATTCACTGCAGCTACGTATATCTTTGCATTGTTTATGAAGAAAAGGCCACCCCTTTGAAATGGACTCTTCCGATCTCCCCGCCTTTGTTCGTGAGTTGGACTGTTCGTAAAAGGTGGACGGAGAGTTAATGAGCCAGATCGTCTGAATAGAGGATGTGCTAACGTGTTTATAGTAAATAAAAGTTGTAAATAGCAGTTAAGTTCGATCGAAGTGCTGTCATTCAAGGATTTAAAGATTATGTGTGTGCGTGCAGCTAATAAACCACATACATGGTCACATTTATGGTTACATGCCTGACCTTTGTACAATAAAGCATCTACGAGAACCCAAACCCCTCTGGTGTGAAACATCCTGTTCTAACCGGACCTCCTGTAGCTGTTCAATTAATCCGAACCAGAAAGTATAAAGAGTGGTTAGCAGTATTTTACATGGTCCTTCGAGCCGGATGAGTGGACTGCTACAGCTATGTCTCATCCAGAAAGAGAAACCCCTGTTGCACGACCAAGGAGACGAGTTTACCCTCCAGCTTACTTCAAAGACTATGAGCTCAGTGGACCTGGGTCTCGTCAACAGCAACCATGGTCGTCTAACTACCAAGCTGTACAGGAGGATGAACCGCTAAATCCTACAGATCATTCCAGATCCACTTCACCAGTCAGCCAGGCATCAGATTGTGCAGAATGGAGATTGACTGACCACTGGGACAGCACTTCTGTAAAGCTGAGAGAAGAGAATGCTACATTGAAAAGGCAAGTGCAACAGTTACCAGAGTTAACAGCTATGTTTGAAGAGATTAAGAGGGAGAACGCAGCTTTGCAACGACAAGCCAGCCACCTTCCTGAGATCATCACAACACTACATGAGATGCGTCAACAGAATGCTGTACTCCGTAATGAGCTTCAAAGTCTGAAATCTGAGCGTAGAGATTTACCCAAGTCAGTCATTACACCGATGCCACTACCACACTATTACTCTCCAGTAGTCAACATGCCGACTCCCCAGTCATACTGCCCAATAGCAGCCACACGCTCCAGATTGACACCACCTGCTGTTAAGAGACAGTCATATCCAGCTGCATTAGGAGAAAGCTCTGAGCTGAATGAGGACTTAAGAAACATGAAAATTTATTCTTCTCCAAATGAGAGAATCCCTTTGACAACACAGTATAGTTACACACCGCATATCAGGTATGATAACTCTAACCTGTATTCCCTGCCACCTGAGCAGCCTGATTATGTGGTTCCATCACTGGACTTTCAGAGACCAGCCTATGTCGAATATAGTTCGGAGCATCCATTACCTTCATTTCCCAACGAGAAAACCTACAGAGGCCCAGCACCTACCATACCTTTCCTTAAGTCTCCTGACCCTAGGGAGTTTTCAAAGCTGAGAATTGCTCTGGAGAACATCTTGCCTGATGATGCCTCAGAACACTTTAAGTTTCAAATCCTCACAGACCATCTGAAACTGGAGGAGGCCCTCTTAGTGGCGGACTCTTACATTCAAGGTTTCCCTTCACGAACACTATGAGTGCTCTGACTAAAATGTATGGTCAACCTCATCAATTAGCCTTGCAAGGAATCTCTGAGCTGATGGATGGATCCAGCATACGCAGTGGAGATGTTAGAGCCTTTAGGATGTTTGGACTGCAGGTACGCTCTCTTGTCAGTATGTTGCAACAGCTGGGTCACAAAGGTAAAGTAGAGCTGGAATGTGGATCACATGTATCTCGTCTTCAGAGTAAACTGCCACATGACCTTAGATCCAGTTTTAAGAGATACACTTACCAATTGCAAGTTGATATTCCTACACTGCTACACTTTGCAGATTGGCTGGAATACGAGCTTCAAGTGCAGGAGGATGCTAGTCAGTATGCATGTCACCCAAAACAGGATTCCTCTGCACATATCCGAGAGGTGAGGAGAGAGCCTAAACAGTTTCGCAGACCAACTACAGTTCTCCTTGGGACTGGAAAGTCACCGTCCACACTGATGTCGTCAGCCACATCCAAGCCAGATCCAGACCGAGCAGAGAAGGGAAAGGCCTTTTGTCCATACTGTGACAATAACAAGCATTATTTGAATGGCTGCGATAACTTCAAGCTTCTTAACAAAGACCAGAAGATAGACTGGATAAAGACAAAAAAACGATGCTGGCGTTGTAGTCGTGGACATCAAGCAGCCAACTGCACACTAAAGACTTGTTGTCCAACTTGCAGCAGAAAGCACCTTCTAGTACTGCATGAAGTCAACGATCAAGTCAACCCATCTAAGCAGAGAACCGTTCCGTCTAGTGCGGTTTTGTATGTTGATCGCTCCCTGTCCAGTAGCAAAGTGCTTCTTAAGCTGGCAAAGGTACTAATTCGGAATGGTAATAGAGCGATTGAAGCTTATGCTGTGTTGGACGATGGATCAGAGCGGACCATCATTTTGCATGATGCAGTAGAGAGATTGGGACTTGGACCTTATGGACCTTATGCTTCGCACAGTGAGACAAGATACTCAGGTAGTTCACGGAGCAGCAGTGAGTTTTAAGGTGTCTCCAACTGTTAACCCCAGCAAAGTTTACAAGATTGGTAACGCCTTCACAGCCAATGTACTTAGCCTGGCAGAACAGACTCACCCAGTCAATGTGCTGCAAAGAAAGTTCAAGCATCTCGCCGGGTTACCGCTACAGCATCTAAACAAGGTACAACCTGTGCTTCTAATTGGCTCTGATTGCCCACACCTTATCACACCTATACAGCCAGTCAGACTGGGACCCCCTGGTGGTCCGGCAGCAGTGAGAACCCGTCTGGGATGGACACTGCAGGGTCCAACTCAAGAGTTGAGCAGTCATCCTTCCTCTGATCAATGCTTCTTCACCTCGCTGCGGCCCGTCAATGACCTTTATGCAAACATTGAGAGATTATGGAAAATGGATGTTCTACCTTACCAGAGTAAAAGGGTGATCACCAGGTCACGCCAAGACAAGGAGTGTATTCAGCTTCTGCAGGAAACCACTGTGAGGGTGGATGTTGCTGGTGTTCGACGATACGCTACTCCTCTGCTACGTGTTAAGAACATGCCTCGTCTCCATGCACCCAAGGAGGCAGTTCCTCAGTTAACCCTTTCACACGTAAGTTTAAAATATTCTAACTGACCCCCCAGTGTGAGTTTTTCAAGGCGACCGTTATTTAGAACTTGCCACTTTAATGTTTCCATGGTGACGCGTCATTGCTTGTCACGTGACACAGCACAACCACAACAGAGCGCGGGAAGAATGATGATCTGCTTTTATGTCGTTTTTCCTTTTTTATTAAAAATATTCATAAATGTATTAGCTATAACATGAAACACTGATATTCCGATTGTCAAATATGGGCAAGTGAATGGGTTTTGTTGTTTAAACATCTTTAAAACGATCAGGTTAGTTGAGCTGTATGCACAATGGGCGGCGCCATTTTAGTTTCATTTTCAGTTCAGAGAATCGGATCTGTTGGATTTACAACGTCAATTCCTCCACTTCTCACGAAATACATGATAGTAAGTGGCTGGTGAACTGGGAGAAGAATAGGGTCAAATGTTAAGCTACTTACACAATGTGTATCTGATATGAATAAAATGTGTCGTCTTATTATAATTGAAAGGATTATTATTGCCACTTCCATAGACATCAGTGTGTATTTTACAAACTCAAAATCATTGTTTTGCTAGTACTTATGTGTATTTAAATGTCTGAAACCTAAAATAAACATTATGTGGGTTAAAACAGTCAATAGTTGTGATATGTGACAGCACTGAGTGCGTCTGTTTCTGGCTCAGCGCCAGCCAACGCGCGAGAGCAAGTTTGAATTTAGCATTTGCTCACGTGATGCACTCAGCGTTCTAATCACACCGTTGTGATCGTACGCTCCAGGGACCAGCCAAGACTGATCACACCGGTGTGATCGTACGTGTGAAAGGGTTAAGGGCAATTGAGAAACGACTTGAAAGGAACCCCGATCTGGCTGCAGTATATCAAGAGGAGCTAACCAAGCTAGTAAAAGCTGGGTATGTTGTCAAACTTGATCAGGAACAGGTGAACCAAACAGAGGAAGCCTGGTACATTCCGCACCACATAGTGCAACATAATGAGAAGAAAAGGGTGGTCTTCAACTGTTCATTCTCATACCAAGGACATAACCTGAACGAGCTCCTCCTACCTGGTCCAACACTTGGTCCGTCACTTCTGGCAGTCCTTCTGCGTTTCCGGGAGCACTCTATTGCCATCAGTAGCGACATCCGGGGTATGTTCCATCAGGTACGCCTCTTGCCAAAGGATAGACCCCTGCTGAGATACATCTGGAGAGATATGCAAAGAGAACGGATCCCTGATGTGTATGAATGGCAGGTATTACCTTTCGGGACTACTTGCAGTCCGTGTTGCGCATCCTTCTCCCTCCAGAAACATGTATTAGATCACAGCCGGCCTGGAGAGGACAAGTGGAGAAGTAATTTTACGTGGATAATTGTCTTCAGAGCTTTGCTTCCCGTGACATGGCCAAGAATCTGGTCGACAAACTCTGCAGCCTTCTAGCATCCAGTGGCTTTGAGTTACGACAGTGGGCTAGCAACGACCCTTTAGTCATCAGTCATCTGCCAGAGGATATTCAGTCTCAGAGCAGCATTCTCTGGCTCCGCGAAGGTCATGAAGAGGCTCAAGAATCAACACTTGGCCTGCAGTGGAATTGTCAATCTGACACACTTTCGTATAAACAACACACACCTGACCATCAAGTGTCCACGATGCGAAGCATATATCAGATTATTGCTCGCCAGTAAGAGCCACTTGGCTACATCGTACCATTCACTACTCGAGCTAAGGTGTTGGTGCAGAGGTTGTGGGACAACCAGAAGACCTACTAGACTCTTGGAAACACTGGGAGAATGAGTTGGAAGGCCTGCAGCATATCACTCTGCCCAGATGTTATTGTAGTCGGGAGGTAGACTGTTCCAATAATCAGAGGCAGCTTCATGTCTTTTGCGATGCCTCAGAAAAGGCCTATGGATCTGTGGCTTACTTAAAAACAGAAAGCCCTCAAGGTATAGTGGAGGTGGCCTTTGTAACAGCTAGGTCCTGTGTTGCCCCCAAGAAACAACAGAGCATTCCTCGTCTGGAGCTGTGTGCTGCACTTACAGGGGCGCAGCTTGCTAAAGTCCTGAAGACAGAGTTAACATTACCACTCAATAACATCACTTTGTGGTCCAACTCAACTACGGTACTGACCTGGCTTTTATCAGATTCCTGCCACTCTAAGGTTTTTGTGGGGACCAGAGTGGCAGAGATACAGGACTTAACTGAATCTGACACCTGGCGTTATGTAGCATCGGGTGACAACCCTGCAGATGTCATAACGTGAGGGAAGTCTCCCTCTGATCTCAACAGAGATAGCATATGGAACCAAGGTCCAGTATTCCTCAGACAACCAGTAGAAAACTGGCCAGAGATGCCACTATTAGCTCACCTAAACCAAGACAGTGAGTTAAAAAGGTCAACCTTCTGTGGACTGTTAACCTCTGCTCTGCCACTGCCAGATCCTCAGCAATTTCACACGTTCACAGACTACTTGAAGGCCCTTATGCAACCATCCAATGAGAACCTTCCCCCTGTTGCGACTGCAGAGGAATATAAAGAAGCTGAAGTCAAGGCCCTCCGTCAGATCCAAGCAGATTCCTTTCTTGAAGAGGTGTCTCATCTGCAATCTGGTAAACCTTTACCAAGTAACAGTAGACTGCTGTGCCTAGCCCCTGATCTGGACCCTGATACCCATCTCATACGTGTAGGCGGTGAATTAGAAGAAGAGACTGTTCATCCTATTGTTCTTGACCCACGTCACCCATTAATCAAGCTGGTCATTAAAGATTACGATGATCGTTTGCATCACCCTGGACCAGAGAGGGTATTTGCAGAGCTCAGGAGGAAATACTGGGTATTAAAGGGACGAGCAGCAGTCAGACATCACCAGCGTCAATGCACTGAATGCCAAAAATGGCGGGCTAAACCGCAACCCCCAAGAATGGCTGACCTCCCACCTGCAAGGTTGAGGATTCACCGGCCAGTTTTCTATTCGACTGGCATAGATTGCTTCGGCCCTTATCTCATAAAGGTGGGACGCAGAACTGAGAAACGTTGGGGGATCATTTTCAAGTGTATGACTGTCCGTGCAGTGCATATTGATCTTCTTTCAAGTCTGGATAGTGATTCATTCCTTATGGCCCTTCGTCGCTTCATTGCTCGGCGAGGTAAACCTTTCGAAATCCTTTCAGATCAAGGAACAAATTTCAAAGGTGGAGAAAAGGAACTTTGTGATGCCTTCGCAGTTCTTCAGCCTGAACTCTAGGCTCAACTTGCAAGCCAGCAAATTAGGTTCACATTCAACCCAGCCAGTGCACCACACTTTGGTGGATGCTGGGAGCGAGAAATTCGATCTCTGAAAACTGCCCTGCAAGTGATCCTCGGAGCACAGAGTGTAACTGAAGAAGTGTTGCGGACTGTTCTCATTGAGATAGAGGGTCTACTGAACGCTAAACAGATTGGCTATACATCTTCAGATATTGCTGACCCAGATCCCGTTACACCCAACATCTTGTTGATGGGGTGGCGGGACGCCTCACTTCCACAACTGACATACCAGGAGACCGAACTCCTTAGCAGAAGTAGATGGAGACATAGTCAGCTGCTAGCTGATCACTTTTGGAGGCAATTCATTCGCAATTACTTGCCCAGTCTTCAAACCAGACATAAATGGATGTCAGAAAAGGACAATCTACGGGTAGGCGAAATCGTTATGATTGTGGATCAGCAGCTACCTGCAAGTGCGCGAGCACTGTGGCCAGTGGGAAGGATTACACAGGTCTATCCAGGGAATGATAACCGAGTCATGTCAGCTGAGATCAAAAATAAGGACAAAACTTACATAAGACCGGTGACCAAGATCATCATTCTACCGCCTCTTCCTGAGTAACCTATCGATAACTCAGCACTTAGTATGGCCTTTTTGTTGTTCAAATTCACGTTGTGAATTTGGGGGCGGCTGTAGAAAAGTCCATTTTGAAATGGACTCTTCCGATCTCCCGCCTCTGTTCGTGAGTTGGACTGTTCGTAAAAGGTGGACAGAGAGTTAATGAGCCAGATCACATTTATAGTAAATAAAAGTTGTAAATAGCAGTAAAGTTCGATCGAAGTGCTGTCATTCAAGGATTTAAAGATTATGTGTGTGCGTGCAGCTAATAAACCACATACATGGTCGCATTTATGGTTACATGCCTGACCTTTGTACAATAAAGCATCTCACGAGAACCCAAAAACCCTCTGGTGTGAGACATCCTGTTCTAACCGGACCTCCTGTAGCCGTTCAATTAATCCGAACCAGAAAGTATAAGGAGTGGTTAGCAGTATTTTACAGTTTACTCATGTGACCATGCTTTAAATAGCCAAAACACAAAGCCCTTGCTTCGCACCTTATGTCAAAAAATGATTGATGACAGGCCCGCCCCTTTCCCGCCCCTCTCCCCATCCCCTTTTGGCATAGGATGAAAGGGTTCAACAGAGACCAAAAGGAGATAAGAGGCGATAAAAAAGTAATAAAATGAGAGAAGATGAGATAAAAAGAGGAACATCTGGGTTAGAGAGATAAGATCAAAAGGGATCAAATTAATTTGACAGTTAGTTTTATGACCTATTGACCCCTCCTAGCATTGATCATGTCATATTTGACAGTAATTTTTCATTGTGAAGATAAGATCAAAAAGGGATCAAATGGATTTGATAGTTAGTTTTTTAACCTATTGACCCCTCCTAGCCTTGATCATGTCATTTTTGACAGATATTTTTAATTGTGAAGATAAGATCAAAAGGGATCAAATGGATTTGACAGTTAGTTTTCTAACCTATTGACCCTCCTAGCCTTGATCATGTTGAATTAAACATAAGGTCATGGAATTCCCCACCCTGCCAGGTGTCGCATTGCTGGGGTTAGTGAGAAAAATAGTTTTTCTAATACTGCTACATATCTCACATTAATTAAAGTTGAAAAGCATTCAGTTCATTTAGAATAAAATAAAAAAGATTGAGTGATTCTCTCATCGCGCAGGCAGATTGGTGTATTTTTGTCTCTGTGTGAGTCACGATGTAACAGCTAATGACTCGTTTCAAAAACAAGTCATTTCATAGACTTAGAGTCGACTCTCACTTTTGAAAGACAATAACTTTATATAGTCTATAGCTTTATTCCACACTACATGAACAGTCATTTTCAAAAATCCATGATAGGGGCTCTTTAAGCATCTTAATTGTCACCTGTTATGCATACGAAATGAGGAAACGCTGAATGTAAACCGCGTATTGAGTTGCGTTTTGTGTGCGAGTCTCATCGACAATAAACCCAAGCCAGACGCTAGCTATCAGCCCTATCCACCGCATTTACATTGTTATTAATAGTGGATACTTTCACATGCTTTCATGTCCAAGTATCTGCTATCAGACCCGTTGAAGTCCAGTTTCTGTTCTTGGGATGGCGAAAACGAAACATTTTCTTGACCAACCACCGAGCCTCATTAGCCGGTTAAAACCGGTTAACCGATTGGTTTAAAATATGCGCACACACACAACCCCAGCGCCGTCCTTCCACTCATGTCACTTTTTAAAATCCCAATACAGCACGAAACACGAGTCCAGGGGGTCGCACACCGGACGAGAAGCTCAGCGCTACATCTTTAAAATTCAAACACATTATTCTCTATAAGTGTACACACACGCACCGAAAGAGATTCGGCGTCTGTCCGCGGCACTCAGCAACAGCTCAGGCCCGTGTTCAAAATCCTGCTGTGCCACAGAGCGCCATTTACATAGTTTTATATACAAATTAAATCATTTTTGTCTCAAATCGTTGCTAATGTATCCTGACTGCGCCCAATGCTGCAATATACATGTAGTGAGTTAAAACACGCCCCCCTCATTAGCATACAGAGGAAGAAATGTTGGAATAAATAAATGTGGAAATAATTAAATGTGGAAATAAATAAATGTAGAAATAAATAAATGTGAAAATAAATAAATGTAGACATAAAAACATAAATACATAAATGAATGTTAAAATAAATAAAAGTGGAAATAAATAAATGAATAAATGTAGAAATAAATAAATATGTGTGAAAAAATACAATTATACATAAATATGGAAATAAAAGTATAAATACTCATTTATTTGTACTTTTTTACATTTCTTTGTATATTTATTTATGTATTTATTTATTTTTAATTAAGTTAGCTTTGGCATTCCATACGTTTTCAGTGGCCGGTCCTAGGATATGGAATAGTCTTTCTTATCTGTGAGGTCTGCATCGTCTGAGCAACAACACTATCGTAACACTTATCATATTTTGTACAGTGTCTTCTTTACACTTTCACCCCATGGATATCTGTTTCCTACAGTTAGCTGTAATGTTAGTAAACTCTAGGTCTTCTCTTTTTCATTTACGACAATATTCACATGGCTTGATTTTAATAAATGGTGGTTTAATCACCTTCACTTGAGACATGTACCATACTAGTTTTTAAATAGCACTTAATTGTATATTTTAACCTTTTATGCAGATATAAAATGCCTATCTCTGAAGTATTTTTTCGTGTAAAACATCTATGTAGGTCGTGTAAAACATCTATGTAAGTCTATCTATGTTTTTAAAAATACAGCAAAACAAAGAATGAAGACATCTTTCAATAAGTGACCCTCAAAATCTTGGCATACAACAAAACACAGTACATTATCAGAAAATTACTTTTGCCGCTTTTTCCTGAATAATCTCACCAAGGTCGGGATGCTTGATAAGCTATTATCAAGCGGTAATGACGTGTTTTACGCGATGTTGGTAACACGATTTAATTTCAACTCGATACATTTGAATGCGCTGAAGGTTTATATCTGAACGTCTTAATAGTGGGTAAAAGTTAACTTAAAGCCTGTGCAAAATAAAATATGTCATAGCTACTTTCTAATATATATATATATATATGTATATATATGTATATATATGTATATATATGTATATATATATATATATATATATATATATATATATATATATATATATATATATATATATATGTATATATATATGTATATATATGTATATATATATATGTATATATATATATATATATATATATATATATATATATATATATATATATATATATATATATGTATATGTATATATATATATATATATATATATATATATATATATATATATGTGTATATGATATATATATATATATATATGTATATATATGTATATATATATATATACATATATATATATGTATATATATATATATATATATATATATATATATATATATATATATATATATAATCCTATAAGTTATGAGCTTGGACATGACCACAAAATAATTTTGCTCTCTGCTTATGTGGGCTAATCCGTATGAAAAGTGAATTTCTCTCTGGCACCTCTGTTCAATCTTTATGATTTTAGAACATTTTTGTAAAAGTGCCTTTTTAATTATTTAGGATTCCAAAAAACTTAAAATAATTTGAGCTTCAGCCTGGTTAAATCACATTATATTAATGCATTTGGTCAAATTAAGCTATAAAGTAAATAGTTTATCCCTTAAAATGCAATGGATTTTGAAAGATATATATAAAAAATACAAAATAAAAAAAAAACAGGCAAAAAAACTTTAAAGGCGATTTTCTCAGGTAAAAAAAAAAAAAAAGGGCAAAAAAATTCTTTACAACCATTCAAGGTATGACTTTGACTAAGATATCATTTGAAAGCTTATGGTGTCCTCTTTCCATTAATACCAAAATCTAAATTTTTAAATTTGGGTCACTGTGACTCATTTTGCTGGATCAGGTCACATTGTCTCGCAAAAGTTGGCAACTCTGGGCGCGACACGTAAATAAAAAAAAAATAACTGTAGGCCTATGCAGCCTTATTAAATCATTAACTCCCCACTGGCAAAACATCTGTCAGACATGAACTGGCTTGCTCGGTTGGCCTGTCTCTCCGACATCTTCGATAGGATCAACTCCCTCAACACCTCTCTCCAGGGCAAAGAGTGCCACTTCTTTTGGCACACGACTGTCTTGGTTCAGGGAATAAGCTGGACTTGTGGTGTGCTTGTGTTGAACGAGGTTCGTTGGAAATTTTCCCAACCCTGGAGGATGTTGTGGAGAAGACCACTCTTAACTCTGTCCAAACAGTTATCACTGCGCATTTGAATGGGTTGCGTGACCAGTTTGGCGAGTATTTTGGAGAGGACGCATTGGGAAAACAGTGGGTGAGAAATCCATTCTATTTCCCCACCACACCCCGTGATGGACTGAGCCTGCAGGAAGAGGAGGCCCTGGTCGAGCTCAACTCAAATATGGACTTGAAGCAGAGACTGGGAGAAATGCTGATCGCGCGTTTCTTGTTTTCTGTGGAAAGCGAGTTCCCCAGATCTCCACTATTAAACCATGTCAGTGGGCAGCTGATTGTTTTTTTTCGCTCATCATCAGCATCACACTCTTTTTGTCTTTGTTTTCTCTTGCCCTGTCTATTCCCCTCCTAAAGTTGAGCTTTGACTGATAATAGGCTTTTCATTTTTGTCTGACAGTGAGGAAAGTAAACATAGGTCAACTGGTTGATTTTGCTTATGATTCATTTTCTCAGATGTGTTCATTTACTGAAAACTACTTGGAAAGGTAACTAAGTTTATAAAATTAATTCACATTAAAGGCTACACTTTCATTTTTGATCTTATGCCTTATCACATATTTCTATATGTGCACTGGAAACATTAGCATCAAAACAAATTCCTTGTGTGTGCAAGCACACTTGGGATAAAGCTCTTTCTGATTCTGATGCCTAATAGACCATTTCACAACATGTAAACAGCACTGGCCCAGAAGCACTTCCTGTTTCAGTTTGTAACTGTTTTCTTTATTTCACATGTACAGAAAACATCTTAAAGATGTTTGTTTAACTTTTTGATTCAGTTTTAAATGTTCTGTTGGTTGTATTTTATCCCAGCTTTTATGTAGTGTTAAAAAACTGAAACAGGAAGTGCTTCTGGACCAGTGTTTTTTACATTTTGTGAAATGGTCTATACAGGGCTGTAGACAGGGCTTTATAATCAAAGAGGTCCTACATTTGAGGTGGAGGTTTGGGGGTTATTTTTTATCTCTGATATGTGCATTTCAAGACGTTTGAAGACCAAAAAAGGATAAGAAATAGCTTTAAAACTATGCCAGTAGACTATTTGTCAATACCTGCTCGCTCCTCAACTCCATCATCCTTTTTTTCGTCAGTCTCCTCATCGTGCCCTTTCTCTTCCCCTCCTAAAGCTGAGCTTATTTTTATTTACTAAAGGCTACAATTTGTATTATATTTTCAATATGTACACATTCATTATTAATCCTGTACCTAGCATGATGAAAATGGCTTTGGTAATGTTTCTTGTCCTCTCACAATGACAGTAAACGGAATGATTACATTAGGCTGACGTTACATGCCCAATTTCAGTTCAAAAGGGCGAAATTAGACAAAACTATATTAGTTTTCCTGATTATTTTTTGTCATTCGTTTAACATTTATGACCTCAAAAAACTGTCAAATATATATCGTTATAAGTTTAGCAACTTACATCTTGTCTCGCACTTGCCAGTGAACTGAAGCATCGAGTCGTGCAGCTAAAATTCGCGCTCAGCGTCTGTGAATGTAAAGCCCGCCTACTTTGATTTGATTGGTCATCTCACATTGACGAGCAGTGACAGACCAATGGGCTCAGATGAACACAAACACACACACACACACACACAATTTCCTCTCTATTTGACGTGCTCTCTGCTCGGCGCCAAAGCGGATTTAAGATGAAGAACGCGCTGAATCTGATTAAAACAAGACTGAATCGAACACGAATTTGTGTAGCATATTAATCACAAATTTTTAGGGGGGCTAGGCTTAAATTTAGGGGGGCTGAAGCCCCCCTAAAAAGGGCCTAGTGACGCCCCTGAGATCAAGGCTACAGGTGGAGGACGACTTGCGTTTATTTCTCTCTGGAGTGCAGCCCCGCATCGAACACCTCTGTGCATCAAAAGCGCTGCCTCATTGTTCCCACTAATAAGGACGATTAAATTGAAACTGTTGTCTTGAATGCATAAATTGGTTGGTCCATAGAGGGTTGATGCCAATTTTGTTTGTTTAAATCTTTCTGTTTAAAAAGGTTTTAGATTGTTCAAAAAAATTCATGAAAAATATGTGAATCTGTTCGATCTGATAACATACCTTCAATGCAGTTGACTGTTAAATTTTACATGTTCCGTGAACAAACAGCATTGTCGTTCATTGATCAGGTAGAGCTGTCCATTGTGCGGATTTTGTTCGAGACGCTTTTCAACCGTCAGGTGTCGTCGTCGGTAGCTTTGGCGCCGATTACACGTTAAAGGGATAGTTCACTTCAAAATGAAGATTCAGTCATCATATAGGCCTAATAATACTCAAGTTGTTTCAAACCTGTATGAATTTCTTTCTTCTGCTGAACACAAAGGAATTTATTTTGAAGAATATCAGTAACCAAACAGTTAACTGGAACCCTTGACTTTTTTTTTAACCATAGTCAATGGGACAAGTTTACTGTTTGGTTACTGACATTCTTCAAATATATTCCTTTGTGTTCAGCAGAAGAAAGAAATTCATGCAGGCTTGAAACAACTTGAGGTGAGTATATGATGACAGAATTTTCATTTTGATGTGCCTCCCTTTAAGCATGTTTTGTGGCACTAACTTCCATTGTTATGAAATGTTTTGAAAAGATAATGGTGTCATTTCTTAAACAAGATGTTGGTGCGTTTTTAGATCCATTTCAGTTTGCTTACAGGCAGGGGCGTGGCACTGACGACGCTATTAGTAGCATTTCACATCTGGTCAGTAAACATCTTGAAGATCCCAAAGCCTATGCACGTATTTTATTTGTTGATTTTAGCTCGGCTTTTAACACTGTACAGCCTCACATGCTCATTCAGAAACTGAAACACATGAATGTTAATTATTTATTCTTAAGTGGTACTTTTAATTTCTAACAAACCGTACTCAACAGGTTAAAGTGAATAATGCTCTTACGGAGCCCAGGCCGATCAGCACTGGTGTCCCGCAGGGCTGTGTCAGTTCACCGGCCCTTTTTACATTATACACTAACGATTGCCTCCGACACCACACTGATAATATATTATTAAATTCTCCAATGATACAGCAATCCTGGGTCTCATGCATAAAGATAAAACGTCCAGCCGCGTATTATACAGAAATCGAGGAATTTGTTTGGTGGTGCGATGATAACTATCTTATGCTAAATGCAACTAAGACTGAGGCAGATGGTGTTTGACCCAAAAGCTATAGGGGTAACACTTTACAATAAGGTTCGTTAGTTAACATTAGTTAACTACATTAGGTAATATGAACTAATAATGAATAGCACATATACAGCATTTGTTAATCTTTGTTAATGTTATTTTCAAACATTTACTAATACTTGATTAAAATCTTGTTAACATTAGTTAATGCACCGTGAACTAACATGAACAAACAATGAACAGCTGTATTTTCATGAACTAACATTAACAAAGATGAACAAATGCAGTAACAAATGTATTTCTCATTGTTAGTTCAGTGTTAGTAAATACATTAACTAATGTTAACTAATGAACCTTATTGTAAAGTGTTACCGCTATAGGTGACTGTAGTAATTAACAGTGTAGCCCATTACTCAGGTTAGCTCTTACAAGTACCTGGGTGTACATATTATAATGCACTAACCTGGAAGGACCATGTAAACACTGTCTGCTCCAGACTCCAGCAGAGGATGCATTTTTTACGGAGACTTAGATTGTATGGAGTAGAACAAAATGTATGTTGTTGTTTTATCACGCAATACTAGATATTACAAGCTGGTATGGGAAGCTGACAGTACAATCAAAATCACAGAACGCTCGCCAAATAAAAATAGCTATGAAGATTATGGGGGTCAAAAACTATCTGCCCCCCCAGAAAATCTATGAGCAGTCGGTCTTCAGACAGGCACAAAAAATAAGTTTCTGACCCGACCCTCATCCTCCTCCCAGAATTTCAGCTTTTACATTCTGGCAGAAGATTCAGAGTTCCTAAATGTAGGTTAAACCGTTATAAGAAAACTTTTTCGTACCTATGTCCTATTAAGCTTATTAAATCGAACATAAATGTTTGGAGGGGGTGTGCAATATGTTGGTTGTTGAGTTGTGTGTCATAGGTCTTTTGGATGATTTGTAGGCCATAGATAAGGTGCAATATGTTAATTGTGTATTCTGCAGGCCAGATGGATTGTGCAATACAGTACTATAGGGTGCGCAGTAATGCCAACTACGCATTTTATGAGCCTGAGAGTGCAATTTGTTAATTGTAATTTTTATGTGTGCTATGGAGTATGCAAAATGTAAGCTGTGTATTTTAGGCCATATTGGAGAGTGTGCAATATCTGTTGTGTGTATTTCTTTACTGTGAATTGTCTTTTGTGCTGTCTTTGTAAAGCTACGGAATGGAATACAAGTGTCCAAAACAAATTTCCTCTTCGGGGACAATAAAGATAACAGTATCAATATCACATGTTTGTGTTAACTTGTGGTTAGGCATATGCCACCCATGTTCAGTGATGTTTCTTGGGCCTGTCCTTACCTAACTCTAAGGGGAGGCTCACATTCCACCCAATCTTGAAAACACCTGTGTTATATTAAGGTACAAATTCTTGCCTAGTGTGCCTTTACTCACTCACGTTATACAGTACTTCATTGTCCCATTCCTGGAAATGTGTTGCTTGGACAACATGACGCACTGCCAGTGCACAAAACATCAAATTCACACACAACACAATAAAAATACAATGACATACAACAGCAAGCAATAACACATTTAAATGAAAAAAAAACAAATAAATAAAAATTTAAAAGAAGAAAATCTCTGATTTAAGTTTCGATCGCAGTTGGAACAAAGGAGTTTTTATAAACTTGTTAGACTTGCACAACAAGACCCTAAAATCTTCTCCCCTATGGTAGCAAACTAAAATACTTGTGTAAAATATGAGTATCATCAGAGACAATTCTTCTAGCCTGCCTCTGAAATACATGCCTCGGACATGTACTTGTGTATGGTTTGTTTTTCCTCCCACCCTGTGTATTTTTTTTGAGCTGAATGCACTCAGGCGGGCTAGTTTTGATTTAGATTGAACAGTCAAATTTCCATACCATGCGTAAAACAGCATCTAATTAAGCTTTCAAAAACAGACTCATATAAACAGAATCCTAGACAACAGAAACAGAATCCTCTGGTTTACTCCAAACATCTTTTAGCCTTTGCAGGAAGTACAGCCTCTGCTGCAGTCTGGAACAAAGATTGTTGATGTGAGGAGACCAGCATAGTAAATTGTATATGAACTCCTAAGTATTTATATGAAGAAACCTGTTCAATAATATTACCATGTATTATTAAAGGGCTATGGTCTCTCACAGATCTAGGATCAAAAATAATTTCAACAGTCTTCCTTTCATTTAAAACCAAGGAATTAGTGTCACACCAACTGACAAATCTGTCAACATCAGAGAAATATTGCAGTCTTATTCAGTAAGCTCAATATTGCTGTCGTCAGAAGAATTTGATGAAATATGTATCATCCCGACAAGAGACAGACTCATTAGTGTATAGTGAAAATAAAAAGGGTGAGCTAACACAACCCTGCGGAGCCCACTATGTAGTAGTTTTTGTCTCAGAATAGACATTATTAACTCAACTTGTTGTGTACGATTAGTTATGAAAGATTGAAACCACTTAATGCAGAATGAATTCACTTCCAGCTCTATCAACTTCTTCATCAGTATATTGGGTTGAAGTGTATTAAATGCTGAAGCTAAAATCTATAAAAAGTAAACGAGCATATGCCTGGGAGTCTTCTAAATCACTATTCACCAGATGAGTAATTGTCAAATGGAGTAATAGAATCTATCAATCCTTGCCCCACCTTGTTTGCAAACTGCAATGGATCAAGGAACGATTTCTGACCTGATCCTTCAAAGATGTTGTTACACCAAAGTCTCTCAAAGACATTTCATTAGGGGCCAAGCCCCAAGGGCAGAGGCACCTATTGTATTTGTTGGTTTTTCTTATTAGGGGCCATAGCCCCGAAGGGCCTGAGGCACCTATTGTATCTGTTTCTCATTATTATTCCGTGAATGGGGTCTCATGGCAGCCCTATGAACTGTAAAGTAGGAAAAATGATGAAATTTGGCACAATTGTAGTGATGCTAATGTAGACAGCACTGGAACCAATTTTTTACCCTCTAGGACCGAACTCCATAGCGCCACCCAGCAGTTTCAAAAATTCAACATTGAAATGGTTATAGCTTTTGAACCCTCTGGTTGAGTAGACACTTGAAACTTGGGACACCTGATTTCCTCTCACATCGTGCCTGATCACAACGCAATACTGTACATTAAGACCCCGCCCATTACAGTAGTGGCGTCATTTTG
Source organism: Hybognathus amarus (assembly GCA_030378365.1). NCBI lineage: Eukaryota > Metazoa > Chordata > Actinopteri > Cypriniformes > Leuciscidae > Hybognathus > Hybognathus amarus. Next base: position 1,888 of record JAQIUQ010001587.1, on the reverse strand, counting down.
CGAAATGTAACAGCTTCGAGTCTTTTCGTGACTCTCCTTCAAAATTTGTCCAATTTCTCCCCAAACATGCACTCAAATGATCTTCTTGTACTGAGCCGCATAAAGTACTGGTCCCCTGATTTTTTTTTATTCATCTTTGTTCAAAAGTTATGGGTGTCGCAAACCTAACGAAGGTCCACCCAAAATTGTCTTAAAAGAGGCTGTATCTTGGCCAAAAGTTCCATCAATTCAGAACGAAAATTGGTACACTATCATTGGAACCATGTTCCTGAGGTTCCATGCCAAAGTGGGGCAGCGCCACCTATGGGTCGTGAGATATGCAAAATTGCTATTTTGGCCAAGATAACTTTTGAACAGTTTCTCATGAAAATCATAATTGTGGTATCTATGGATTCCTCGCATCACTGCCAAATTCGTCTATCAGCAATCCTGCCATGATGGGATGTACCACGCTTCCGCCATTTTGAATTTTGTCATAATTCGGATATCTTTTAAACTATTTGAAAATTCTTCTACCGAATTTGGTATGGATCACCATTGGTAGCATGGGTCCGGAAGTACCTGAGAAGTTTGGTCACAGCGCCCCCTAGTGTTCCAGAGATATCTCATTGTTTTTTGCAAAAACGTGATAACTTTTGCGTGACATCGCTTTCTGTATATCTAAAATATTCCTTGGTAGTGATGCCGATTTCAATCGATATCCTCATGTTGTTATTTAAACAAGGTGACTGGCCACCATCATTGCAAGTGTGTAATGTGAAAATGTGAAATGTGAATGCTGAAACAGTGTTTTTGCTGACTCCTTCCTTCAAATCTCTGTCCCAATTTTCCCCAACATGCACTCTAAATGAATTTTGGCCGTAGCCGCATAAAAGCACTGTTCCAATTTTTTCTTCATCTTTCTTCCAAAGTTATGGTGTCCAAAAATGAACAAGCGACTCTGACCCAGAGTCTGGATCAGTAAGCTGTAACTTGTGAACAGTTTGTCACAAAATCATAAAATTGGTACTCTATCCACTTCCCCTGCCCTGCTCGAATCTCGAGGATTACGCATTTGGGCCAGCATCTGCAGGTACCAAGTCATAGACAGCATTAGCATCTAGTGAGCTTAGCATGCTGAATCTGGATAACATGTCATGGAACTTTTTTGTGAATCATTCTCACACTGAACCCTCTCCCCTGCTGCTTTGAAATTCACAACCTCTGAGTGGCGCAATATGCTAAACCATGTATCTCAAATCCTGAACTCACTCTGGTTGTGGGTTCGAGTCCCACATGGGATGACTTTAAATCTGTGCTATTAAGCTTTCATTTCAATTCCTTCGCTCTGCATTGCTGTTGGTGCTTAATTGCTCGACTGGTGCTTCATTTCCATGTGTATTCAATTTGTGCTGTTTTTGTTCTTGCGGCTCTGCACTGCTGATTTGGTGCTTAAATGCTTGCTGCTCTGCTGTGTTTACAGTACTTGATGTGCTTGAACGTACATTTACATGCACATTTAATTTCTGATGTTTTGTTCTTCGGGCTCTGCACTGCTCTTGGTGCTTAAATGCTTGAACTGACTGCTGCTGTACTTGATGTGCTGGCTGTGCGCCGCGCTTGGTCTGCTTGCTGCGCCTTGCAGGGCTTGGCCCCGTAATTGCTGCTTGCAGCTAATATTTACATTTGAAGTCAAAGCAACAGGTCTGAAAATCAGAATTTCCCACTGGGCAAGTTTTCTCTCAGGAACAGGTAAATAATTATAGATTTCTTCCACAAAGACGGAGTAATATGAGAGTCAATGCATTTCTGAAAGATAGGGAAAAAATGCAGGAGTAAGTTCATTTGCACAAGTCCTTAGAGAAATTCCATCAGGAAGCAAGATGTAACTGAACCAAGAATATTTGCA
>JAQIUQ010001586.1:0-19167 GCA_030378365.1 Hybognathus amarus | reverse complement strand
TTTCATGGTAAAAATACCAGTTTTCTGTCCTATACATGCTTAAAGAACAGCTTGATGAGCTGAATGAGCCTTTCCCGATCACTGCGATCGCCTCTATAACCCTGTACAGTAAAATATATAAGAGGGATTCGGGCTCGAATCTGAGACTGGGCGTGACGTCATGCGCGTTCACGCTCACCTGGCAAACTCTCGCTGGCTTGTGTACAAGCCGCCTGCCATTGATTAGCTGCATCAGCGAAGAAAACTTGAGCGTCTAAGGTAAAAGATGGATTCAAAAAGACCGCTAGTAGTCCATTTCAAACCCCAACACAAACTCCTCGTAAAGTAAAAAAAAGAAAAGTTTTGTCTAGTGCCACCAAAAAGGCCAAATTGGAGTCTGACCGGCGTCGGAGTAAGACGAGAGTCAACCTTGGGAAGGCATTCAACAAATGGAGAGATCTCCGGTCTGCTCTTGGGCTCAAGCGGGATCCTCAGTTGGCTTTCTTCTTGATAAAACGGTAAGATATATCCCAGTTTCTAATGTTTGATCCGGCCAATCTATGTATGACGATGTGTAAAAGGTGTAATGCTTTAGCGTAAGCTAACTAGCTGCTACATGTACAATCAGAATTGGTTTTACTACTATTGTTGGTGACAGAACAGTTTCATAAACTAGGACTTGTTTTCGGAAGAGTAGTACAACATGAAACATAAAACATATCCAATAAAAGATTCTAACTATTTATTTTTTGTATGGCCTACCGGTAACGTTAGCCATGTTTTTATCGCTAACATATCGTGTTCATGTCATTGACCAACAAGGAAGAACGCCATTGCATAGGCTATATTGTCTTTTCGGTAAAAAATAGTACATTGTTCTGGTGAATGTGGTACATTTTGTATGTATTATATATAATGTATGTGGAGGCAACAATGCATAGTACTCTATGGAAAACAATATCTTTCTTCAGAGGATAACTTTACTGGGTCTGGATCTGGTTTAGCTCTGATTTAATCCTATTTTAGATATTACTCTGATATAATAATCATTATAACCTGTACATGTACTCCTTGCATTGTGTATGGTAACAATGGCTTTCTTTTTTTCAGCTATGAGGAGACCGTAGTAGTACCATCTACATCCACACCTCATCATCAGGCATGTACTAGTACTGCAAATATATTGGGAATACCACATCCACCAAGTTCAGTCACGGCAGGAGAGTCTGATAGGTATGTTCGCTTCCAGGGACTATTTTATAAATAAAACATGTCCCTTGCTCCTTCTGATGTTGAATTAAAGTTGTATATTGGGTAGTGTTCAACTCCGTGCATTTACTTAGAATATATGACAAACCATTATGACTACTGGGTAATAATATTATGTAAACAGGGATGACTTCCTGGTTGCTGGAGTACAACCTTTGAAAGAAGATGAAGGTTTGGCGCTTTTGGAAGAAAGGTAAGCACATTTCTTTTGAAATGTGACGTGCAGTGCTTTTGCATTAGTTTTTTACTATGTTTTTCTGTAGTTTCAAGTCTATCGAGCTGCAGGATATCTCCAAAGATGATCAGGAAATCTACAATTTGGAAAATAGTGTGTAAGTTGCAAATTATCTATTCCAATATTTATTTTGCTTGGGGTCCTCAGTGTTTTATTTTTTTTATTATTGTTGTCTAAGATAATATATTTTTTTTTTTTTTTTGTACAGGATAGAGTTTGAGGAAGAACTGGACACAGACCCATATGATTCTGATTATGTCCCCCCAATATCTTTGCTGTATGTTATCTCATAATGCCTAGTAAAATCTTACAGCCTTTAACTGGTAAAGGCATGAATAAAGTGCATATTTTTTTTATTTGCACAGCACTGGTGTTTCTATGCGTCAACCGACTGATGAACTACCCATCATTGGGCTTGATGAGGCTATCATGGATATTGGTGACCGGGATGAGCCAGCAGATGAGACACCAGAAATAGACCTTGAGGAAGATGCAGGGGATTCAGCATCAGGCATCTCCAACTTTCCATGCCTTCTGCGTGTGTTTGCTGAGACTGACCTAATTAACCAGCAAGCCTGTATTTCATACACACAAAATCTTATCCAATTGGCCAGTTTTCTTCAACTGCCTATAAACAAATGCAACTACATTAACCATAGCACAGGAGTGGAGTGTGACGGCCGTCCTCCTTTCAATGTCCAGTTGCGTGTGCGAGGCACTGCGGTTATATTGGAGTGGGTGAGTACTAATTGCCTATGCACTGTTCTAAAAATAATAATGAGCAACAGTATAAAATGTAATTCAATGTATGGGCATTTGTAATACTTATTCTTTATCTGCATAGTTTTGCCCACACCAACACAAGTTGTGGATCTGGAACAGCCAGCCCTTGTTCAAACATGGGATGCAAGGAGGGGACTTTATGCTTGCATCCAATATTCTGTTGTCTGGGAATAATTACTCGAAGATTGCCCTCCTCTTCAAATTCATGAACATTAAAATGGTCAGTTCTACAACACACTATGGCATACAACATTTTTACTGCGTGCCAGCTGTAAGGGCCTTTTGGACAGAGAAGAGGGATCTCATTATCAACGCATTACAGACAAAAGACAGTGTGGTTGTCCTTGGTAAGTAATAAATTGCATTTAACCTTGATCGCAAATTCTCAAATTGCTAATATATGTATTTTTTATTTTAGCTGACGGACGCATGGACTCCCCAGGTATTTCTTTTTTTTAATTTTTTTTTTACTTGAATATATATGTGTGTATGTATTGTGTGTAAATTCATATGTTCGTTATTGTTCTATAAGGACACTCAGCCATGTACTGTACGTATACTTCAATGGAGCTGGAAGACCCGAGACATCATAAATGTTGTCACAGTTGACAAAAGACATGTGGGTAGAAAGAGCACGTCGATGGAGAAGGATGCCTTCATCAAAACATTTGATGTCCTTTTGAGGGAGTTGAACATCAAAGAAATAGTGACTGACGCACATGTGCAGATTGCTTCACTCATGCGTAAGAATATATATTTTTTAATTGGAGATGTTGATGGTTGCATTTTTTTTAATGTAATGTTTGTTTCATAACAGATCCAGAAAAGGGAAGATACAAGGAGAAGAGTGTTTTACATTCCCTCGACGTCTGGCATGCTGCAAAGAATCTCACTAAGAGACTTCATGTTGTGAGTGACTTGATTTTCATTTTGAGAGTGACATTAGTCACAGGCAGTAATGAAACATTACTGAAACAATTGAATTCTTTCAACAGGCTGGGATGATGACAGGGCAAAAAAGTATACTTGCCTGGATTAAAGATATAGTAAACCACTTTTGGTTTACTTGTCAACATGCAAACAACAGAGACGAGTTTATGGTGAGTATGATCATTCAAAGTGTATGCAAATGTATTGTGACGTACTGTAGTAATAGATGTCAAGTTTGCTTATACCATTACAGTAGAGGTTCTGGGGTGTTTACGTGAAAGACTTTTGTGTGTTTTAGGGTGTGTGGCGAGGTGTACTCCACCATGTCAGTGGAGTACATGAATGGGCCCTTGGCAGATGCCTCCATGGGCCTTTGTGTGATGAGAGAGAGGTCATACCCCCTGGATCTAAAGCACATGTGGCTCTATCACAAATTGTGCTCAACCGCAGATGGCTGAAAGATATTGAGAAGTTTCTCACCTTCCGGTAAGTATGTTTATTTTTTAGGTATGGCCATCTGAAAAATTGAATAAAAAGTATGTTACTATAAACAGTTATAATCCCATTTTCAAGTTCAATATAAATATTCATTCCTTACCATGACCCATTTTCATTTGATTTCATTATATTTCCTAGGACAACTTCACAACTCGAATCGTTCCAAAACCACATACTCATGTATGCTGGCAAGCGGTTTGCCTTTTCTTTTGAAGCCTATGAAGCCAGGACATTTCTTGCGGCATTGGACTACAACCACCACAACAACAGACCAGTACATGTCAACAACAAAGGCCAAGTGATGTAAGTGATTGCTATATGACTTTTCAATGTAATGCATGTTTAGAGCACTAAATATAATTTATTTTACAGGCAAAAAAGACTGTACAGCAAGAAGTCACAGCGCTATCGGGTACAAGCAGTGAAAGAGGCAAAAGACTACAGTTACATCCCTGACCTGCAAAGGAAAATTCTCAGGATTACGACTGCAGTGTGCAGGAGGACTCCCAAGAAAAACGGAGCTACAGACCAGATGACCCTCGTTTACTGGGACCCATTTCTGGCATTGTGCCCCCTCCTACAGCAGATCTGGTGCAGTCACAGGTCCAAAGAGGGCTGGTATGTTGTGAATTTTTTTTTAATCTTTTATATAAGCAAGATATCAATTTTAATTCATTATTTTAGTTACATCACTTCAGTGTTGTTTTTCTTTTCCATAGTAAACTGTTGTAGCTGTGCTAATACCATTCATCCTTTTTTTTCTAGGAGATGCCATCAGTTCCCTGAACAGAGTCAAATACAAAAAATGTTGATGTATATTTATTTATTTTTATATACAATAATATATATATATATATTTTTTTACAATAAAGCCATTTCTTCTATAACTTCACTCCTTGTTTATTGTCTGAATGGTGCTTCTTTATAGCCAACATAATTAGCAAAAGGGTCAGGATATTTTTCTCGAATTCTCCACACACAGCAGGATGGAATGACAACCCGATTGCCTGTGCCGAGCCGGCCATGCTGCCAGATGGTGAATTGTCTGTAAGCTGAGTATCGATACTCTCGATTGTCCGCTCCAGGGTCTTGGCTGTCATTTAGTGCAAGGATGTCGTTCCAGGTTTGTCGAGCCAGCCGCAGGATGCCCTCATCCAAAATGTAAAGTTCCATATGTGCACTTCTGCTGACACAGCTGGCTGGATCCTGTCTACAACATCTGTTCTCGATGTCACTAGGCATCAATCTGCAGTTGAGACAGGTGCACCAAGACAAAGGACCACTGTTCAGGTGGAGCTGGTCTGGGTGAAGCTTGCCTATAGTCCATTATGTCAAAAAGGACACCTGGTAAACGAGTGACTACCATCTCGAGTACTTTATCCCTCTCTTCAACTGTCAGTCGTTGTAACTGTGCCTGCAATCATAAATATTAAATAATTTTTAAATTTGGGATGGATGTATGTAATTGGATTGTGTACATTGAGACCAACCTGCAATTCAGCTGTCCTGGCTGCAGACAGCTGAGCCACACGTTGTCTGTCCTCCTCACTGATCAATCTAGATCTTGATTGTCCTCTGCCCCTACCCCTGACCCCTACCCTACCCCTGACCCTTCCCCTACCCCTGTCACTAGTAGTTCTGCCTCTCCCCCTTGGTCTCCCTCTTGGTCTCCCCTTGGTGCTCTGCCCCTTTCACTGCTGTCACTGCTATCCTCAGAGCTTCTCTCCACAGTAACATCAAATTGGTCAGAGCTCGTATTCTATCAAAACAAGGAAAATGGAAAATGTTTTGGTATTAAACATGTTTTTTACATGTTTTATTCTGAACATTGCATAAAGGGAAATATTATGGTAAAGGGGAACATATTTTTACTTTACTCATATTGTTTAGCAGAATAACTATTTATCAAATAAAGTATGGACACATTCCACATTAATGTTTGTCAGTGTATATTGTCCCTGTCAAAATATCTACTAAATAAATCAGTGCTACATTTAGATTAGTGATTAGAAAAACAGTTCAAAATTCTTGAGTGTGATATAGCATGCAGAAAAATATGACTGATAATTACACATAATTTTTGAAAAAATTAAAACAGAAAAGGGATTTATTGTTATTGGAATATTCTACTTAGCAGATCAATAAAACAGGCTGAACCCCGCAGTCTTCAGCGGATTAGCCTATTTGGCTTTTATGAAAACTTCATGGTAACAGTTGATTGTTTATTACCTTGAGACATTTGAGTGAACGTTGTTGACCAACCGTGTATGGTATTATTATGATTTTGAGCTTTTGAGAAGTAGCCTAATCAATTATATTGTTCATGAACGTGTTTTCATAACAATACAAACATACGAGGGTACAGTAAAAACATAAACAAAGTTTTCTACTACCCCGTTTTCCCCTCACATATAAGAGTAATTTACTAAAATGTATTTCCTTCCATATATTTGAAATGACTTGCAGATTTATAACTTTATTACCTCGGAAGACATTTTTGCACAAAGATCTGTGCGGCAGATGCTCCTTTAATGAGAACAGCTCGTGCCCGTGTGCGTGTGCGTGTGGCTCATGAGCGTGCACGACTCTGGTTGCAGTTGCCGTTTGCCGCCAGAGGGGGCGTGAGTTCTGCAAAAACTCGGAAACTCTGCGTTATGCTCCTTTAAGTTTGATAATAATTACATTACAATTTATGATTCAGTAATTTTTATTACACTGTCCTGTAATCAACGTTAGACAAGCTATTCATATTATCAACATATCGCGCTGATTATTAAGACAAAAACAATGACAATTATAATTGCATTTCGAATAAGGTAAGGCAGTATAAGCTGCGGTAAATCTCAGCTGAGCACGAATCATCGGATAAATACTATGCTACTATTTAAGCTAACTAAAAAACACTAAGTAACGAGAAATGTTTAAATTTACAATCTACAGCTTCGGTTATATAAAATATGAAACATATAAGTTAAAATATATTAATGACTCGTTATAACGTACTTCAAACGTCACTTATAATAAAGTGATTTTCTCTAATTTGTAACCAGGCACTGTAGTGTGTGACAGTGAAGTTATTGACTGTTTTCGTAGCAGCGCTTTTCGGGTTTTGCACTTTGCAGATGGTCCCTTAGTTCGGATCTTAGTAGTCTCTCGGCCGCCTGCGCAAAGAGATCAATCAATCAATTATCCACAGCGAAGGAAAGCTCGTTTCGCGAAAAAATAGGTTGCTAGCTGCTTGTCTACGTTACTGCGATTAAAAAGATGTGACATTTGTGTATTAACGAGTTAGATGAGAATAACGCTGGGGAGTGCAGTGGCGTAGCCATAGACTGTGCAGTCGATATCCTAGGAATTCATTGGAGAGAATGTCGCTTCCGCCACCTGCTGGTGTGGATAATTAACTGCTGTCACACGTACGCATTACAAATCTCTTTTTGCAGATCGCAGCGGGACAGAGTGGACAAAAATCCACAAATGTGTATAAGGGAGTTGCAAATGTCACTTGACCTGCAAGTTGTATGGAAGCAATTTGCAAATGCGTAAAAACAATTCTGTGTGTAGAAATGGATCCACAAATGCTTAAATCACAATTTGTATGTGAAATAAATATATATTTGTACAGATTTAATTGTGTGTATTTGCAAATCGTGAGATATTTGCGTATATGTTTATTTACAGATCTTCTGCAGTACACATTGGACAAAATTCCACAAATGTGTAAAAAAAACTTACAAATGTAACATGACCCACAAATTCACAGGAACTGATCTGCAAATGTGTAAAAACAGTTTTGTGTTGTACACATCACCCTGTATTTTTGTGGATATGATTTTACACATCACAAATGTAAAAATACACATTTGCAGATAGTGAAATATTTGCGCATCATTGTACACATTTGTAGATTGTCTTCCGTGGGTTACAAATATTAAAGTCCAATTAATTATTCCATATGGGGGAATAAACATAAGCATAACCATATCAACCATAGTCTGTACATGCTAAAAAATATATTTGAGAGGATTTTAATAAAAAATATAGCTGCGAGCAGCGATTGCGGGCCCAAGCCGGTGGCACCGCAACAGTTACCTAAAGGCACCGGGATGGACGGTACCACCGGCTTTGGCCCTTCATCGCTGCTCGCAGCTATATATATATATATATATATATATATATATATATATATATAGCTGCGAGCAGCGATGAAGGGCCAAAGCCGGTGGCTTATATGTGTGTGTGTGTGTGTGTGTGTGTGTGTGTGTGTGTGACATCACTGAGAGGGCGTTCTCTAGAGGACAGATACATTGCCCTCAGATGGCTGGAGCAAGATTGCTGTCTGTTAAGGACTACAAAACCCAGGCTGCCTGGGAGCACAGCTGCAACTAACGAGACCAGCAGCAGGCTCTAATAGTGGGTGTAAGAAACTGTGAGGTGTGTGTGAATGGAGAAGAAACATCCATTTGTCGAAACCAAGGAAGACTAAGTTACTTTTGAGCTGAAGAGATTTGAGTTGTAACCTTTTTTTTTGTTTGATGATTAAACACACCTACGTACTGAAAAGTCAGTTGAAGTTGTGTTTAGTGGGAACTTGCACACACTAAAGATCCTGAACCTCTCATGCTGTCACATATGGTGGAGAATGCCGGGCAAGTGAATGACTGCTGATGTTCCAGAGGGACGTGGAGGACCTTACAAGCCTGTTTTCTAAGCTAAGTACACAATCAATTGATTGTAAAATGGAAGAGTTACTGAAAACGATGATAGAGAGTAATAAAATGCAGCAGCGAATCCAAGCTTGCTTGCTGGAGGAACAAATTCGGGCTAATGACCTTAAAGTTAAAGAATTGGAAATGAAAGAAGCCCAAGATGTTAGCAGGATACGGGCTAGTGACTTTATTCCTAAAATGGGAGAAATGATGATGTCGAAGCTTACCTGCATGCCTTTGAGACAACTGCTTTCAGAGAAAAATGGCCAAGAGATCAATAGGCCAAAATATTGGCACCATTCTTGTCTGGGGAATCACAGAAAGCCTTCCTAGATGTAGAACCAACCTTGGCCAATAGTTATGACTCCTTAAAGAAAGAAATTTTTAAGCCGCAGTGGTCTAACAGAATTCGGGAGGGCCCAGAGGTTCCATGCATGGTGCTACAAGAAAGAACAGCCACCACATACACAGATGCACGGAATTAATGCGTCTGGCTAAGAAATGGTTGGAGCCGGGTAGGCACTCAGCAACAGAAGTGGTTGATTCCTTGGTTATGGACAGATTTGTAAGAGCCCTACCTGCTGAAGCCAAACGATTTGTCTGTCTGAATAACCCAAGTTCACCCCAAGAATTGATAGAAGAAGTTGAAAGATACCAAGCCAGTGCAGAAATGATGAACTCACGGTCCCCAACCAGTGTGCAGCCCCAACAAAAGTTTTTTCCAAGAGTCTCTACTTCCAGATGGGCTAGTCCACAGGGAAAAGGTCCAGCCAGCAAGATTCGCACAGTCAAAAGCACATTGTATAAACAGAGAACCTGTTACAAGTGTGGTGAAGTAGGACACATTTCATGGCAGTGCAACCAAACAGATGAGCCTATGCCGACAGCTGAGTCTTCAAGTGGCCTGAAAAATAACCTTTTTGCTGCCTTATTGGGCAACTCGGCATTCCAAGCTATGACATGCCCTGTATCAGTAAATAGTCAAGATGTAGAAGCATTACTGGACTCTGGAAGCATGATTACCCTGGTGCACCAGTCCTTGGTCAACCCAAAGCAAATCTCACTAGAAAACCCAGTTCGTTTCGTGTGTGCATGGTGACACCTGTTCATACCCCACATCTGCAGTAACACTAGTCACGACAAGAGGGAAGTATGAGATACTAGCTGGGGTGGTGGGATCCCTGCCGGTACAGGTGTTAATTGGATGAGATTGTCCTGTGTTTCACATGTTGTGGCAAGATGTACTAGCAAGGAGAACAAGAGAACCACAGCGGCCCAGGGGTAAAGTCAGAAAAAATATATTAAATCAGGCAAGTCAAAATGTAAAAACTCTAACACACCATTGCCTTCCAGTGCAGACACGGCTGTATAGAGGAGGCAACCTGGAAGAGACAGAGTCGGCCTCAGAACAAGCAGATGAACCACCACCACAACCCTTTACTCAAAACAGGGTACAGTTACAGACGGAACCCGAGGAGCTGGGGTCAACCCAAGGGAGGGATAGCGGTCCAGAAGTGCCAGGACACCAGATGTTAACAGGCAGTATGGAACAGCCCAACTAAAGGACCTTACACTCAGTAATGCTTTGAAAAATGTGAAAGTTGTGGATGGAGTTGTTCCCAGTAATCTTCCAATAGTGTACCCATATTTTGCAATTAAGAATGGGTTGCTCTACCAAATAAAAAAAAAAATGGGGGAGGAGACTGTCGAGCAGTTGCTGGTGCCTCAAACCCATCAGGGCCACAGTACTGCAACTAGCTCACACTCATCTGCTTGGGGCACATTTAGGGTGGAAAAAACCAAAGAAAGAGTGTTAAAACGGTTCTTTTGGCCTGGTGTACATAAGGAAGTAGAAAACTACTGCCGTAGTTGCCGGAGTGTCAGCAGACAGCTCCAAAACCAAATTTTCACAGTCCCTTGATTCCTTTGCCCATCATCGAAACCCCCTTTGAGAGGATTGGGATGGACATTGTAGGACCCCTCCCAAAGAGCGGCAGGGGTCACCAATATATTTTGGTGATGGTAGACTATGCAACCCGCTACCCTGAAGCGGTGCCGTTAAGGAAAGCTACATCAAAACAAATTGCCAAAGAATTATTCCTGATTAGTACTAGAGTGGGTCTCCCAAAAGAAATTCTTACAGACCAGGGGACCCCATTCATGTCTTGTGTAATGAAAGAGCTCTGCACCCTCCTAAAGATAAAGCAAATAAGAACATCAGTGGACCATCCACAGACAGATGGCCTAGTGGAGCGTTTTAATAAGACCCTCAAGCAAATGCTTCGTAAGACCGTTGACACGGATGGCAGAAACTGGGATCAACTTTTACCCTATCTGTTGTTCTCAATTAGAGAAGTACCACAAGCCTCTACAGGGTTCGCCCCTTTTAAACTTTTGTACCCATACAAGCCAAGGGGTCTGCTGGATATAGCAAAGGAAGTATGGGAGGAACAGCCTTGCCCCCATAGGTCATTCATTGATCATGTGGGGGAAATGAGAGACAGAATGGCAGCAATTTACCCTATGGTAAGAGAACATATGGAGAAAGCGCAAAAGGAACAACAAGCTATATATAACCGCCCAGCTCAGCCTAGAGAATTTCAGCCAGGAGACCGAGTGTTGGTGCTTGTGCCCACATTAGAATGCAAGTTCCTGGCCACGTGGCAGGGACCCTTTGAGGTCATAGAGAGGGTAGGGGAGGTCAATGCTGCCTGACCAAATATACCACGTCAACCTCTTGAAAAGATGGCACCCTAGAGATGTGATGGTGTGTTCTCTTTCTCCAAGGAAATCAAGTGACCCTCCACGAGAAGAAGTTCGTGTGAGCCCAGATCTGAACCCCCAACAAAGACAGGAAGTGACGGAGCTAGTGGATCGTAACAAAGATGTTTTTTTCCCAAGTTCCAGGCCATACTCAAATGATCCAACATGAGATCCATACTGTCCCAGGGAAAATTGTACAGCAGCGGCCTTACAGAATCCCAGAGGCCAGACGAGAAGCCATCAAGGAAGAGGTGAGGGAAATGCTTAAGTTAGGGGTCATAGAGGAGTCGCAGAGTGCATGGTCGAGCCCTATAGTGATGGTCCCCAAGCCTGATGGCACAGTCAGGTTCTGCAATGACTTTAGGAAGTTAAATGAGATCTCAAAGTTTGATGCATACCCTATGCCCCACATTGATGAATTGATTGACAGGCTAGGTAAAGCACGCTTCATTACAACACTAGATCTCACAAAAGGGTACTGGCAAGTTCCCTTATCTTCCAATTCCAAACAGAAGACTGCTTTTGCAACGCCAGAAGGGCTATACCATTATACCCATTTACCCTTTGGCCTTCATGGGGCTCCAGCCACTTTCCAAAGGCTCATGAACCGTGTTCTTCAACCCCACCAGCAGTATGCCGCTGCTTATTTAGATGATGTGGTAATCCACAGCTCGGACTGGGAAAACCATCTTGGAAGGGTGCAGAAGGTACTGGATTCCCTCAGAGAGGCGGGCTTGACTGCAAACCCCCAAAAATGTAAAATTGCCTACAGCGAAACTGAGTATCTGGGCTATACAATAGGCAGGGGTGTAGTACAACCTCAAGAAGCCAAAGTTGGGGCCATTCAGAATTGGCCTAGGCCACAAACCAAAAGACAGGTAAAGTCCTTCCTTGGCCTAGCCAATTATTATAGGAGATTTGTGCATAACTTTTCAAGTGTGGTTGGCCCCATCACAGAGCTAACCACTAACAGACACTCCAGAATGGTAAGGTGGAGCAAAGAGGCAGAGGAGGCCTTCTCCCAGTTAAAGAGTATGTTGTGTTCCAGACCCATTTTGAAATCCCCAGACTTCACAAAAGAATTCCTGGTACAGACTGATGCCTCTGAGGTTAGGAGCAGTCCTTTCTCAAATGCATCAAGGCGAGGAACATCCTGTGCTCTACATCAGTAGGAAACTAGCAAAGCACGAGAAAAACTATGCCACAATTGAGAAAGAGTGCCTGGCTATTAAATGGGCACTAGAGGCACTCAAATACTACCTATTGGGGAGGAAATTTGTATTAATGACAGACCATGCACCACTGCAATGGATGGCCAGGAATAAGAGAGAGCAATGGCAGAATAACTAGGTGGTTTTTAAGTCTGCAATCCTTCAACTTCTCTGTTGTCCACAGGCCTGGACGATGCCATGGAAATGCTGATGCCCTCTCTCGCAAGGATGTCCTCTTCACAGTGGCCGAGCCAACCAAGAGCTTCAGAGCAGAGGAGGGGGTATGTGACATCATGAGAGGGCATGTTCTCAGAGGACAGATACATTGCCCTCAGATGGCTGGAGCAAGATGGCTGTCTGTTAAGGACTACAAAACCCAGGCTGCCTGGGAGCACAGCTGCAACTACGAGACCAGCAGCAGGCTCTAATAGTGGGTGTAAGAAACTGTGAGGTGTGTGTGAATGGAGAAGAAACATCCATTTGTGAACCAAGGAAGACTAAGTTACTTTTGAGCTGAAGAGATTTGAGTTGTAACCTTTTTTTTGTTTGATGATTAAACACCTACCTACTGAAAAGTCAGTTGAAGTTGTGTTTAGTGGGAACTTGCACACACTAAAGATCCTGAACCTCTCATGCTGTCACATATATATATATATATATATATATATATATATATATATATATATATATATATATATATATATATTGGGTGGAACGGTACATGTATTTACATCTCGAACCGAAACGGTACGGCGTCACGGTTCGGTGCACGAATTTAAACGGAGAATACACGGTATATAAAGAAATAAAACTTGCGTGCATATTACATAATGTAATGCGGGACTACTGTTAGATACGCGGGCTCTTTAGGGACACATAATCTGTATCATCGGCTTGCTCTGAACCGTCAAAGCTCTGAACGCGCATTCACTTCAAACGTGGCTTTCATATGCGCATCCTCGCTTTCGGACTAGCGTCGAACCAGACGCGATAGACATGAATTTGGCGCTCTATTCGCGTTTGGTGTGACCGCATAATGAACAGGCTGCGATGTCAAGATTGCAATGCTTGTGTGTGAGTGTGTGTGAGAGAGAGAGAAAGAGAGAGAGAGAGAGAGAGAGAGAGAGAGAGAGAGAGAGAGAGAGAGAGAGAGAGAGAGAGAGAGAGACACGTGATAGAACAGTGGAAACAAAAACTGTTCTCATATTTGTGTAGGCTACACTCGCAATAAAACACAACATTGTGCTTTTGTTACACTGTAAACTCTTGACAAACTGTAACCTACAACTGTCATCCAACCAAAATCACACACACACTGTTTTAAAAGCAAAACATAGGCTATTTATCCAACTCTTTTGGACATTCGTCATATTCCTTGGAGCACTAATCTTACACATTCTACATAGATTTAAAAATAAAATCGATACAGAAATCAATTATTTATTCAGATGAGATGACAGATGAATGACAGATCTCCCCCCCTCCCCACACAGACACTCACACACACACAGAATGGCAAGGAGACAGAGGTGCCTAGAGAGAGGGAGAGAGAGGCAGAGATTACTCAAAACATCCACATTCAACGTGAAATATCTGACTTCCTTTTGTTCGGAGCTAAAGACAGTAAATTATAAAGTTGTCCGGCTTGATCGGAACAATTTACCTACCGAGTTTTATGATTGCAGAGCAAACTATGAAACTAACCCTCTCAATTTTGTCAAAAGGTGGCGCTACTTATCCCTGCACCACGCCTGTTTCTGAAACTTTGCACATGTCTACTGGCTAATAAATGTGATGTGTCTGTCGAGTTTCATGCAATTTCAAGCATGCTAAGAGTCTCAAAAGCATCCTAAAAGAATCCTAAAGTTTGATGCGTTGCCACGGCAACAGTTTCAAAGATATCAAGAATCCATTCACAGGTCTTCATCTGCCGTGAATTTACATTATACAGATGAAGTTTGAAGCAAATCGGTTAAATAAAAGAGTGTGATTTCAAAGCATTTTGAAAGTGACACACTTCCTGCTGCCAGTTGGTGGCGCTATAACTTTGACTCACAATAGTCATATCCATGTGATCGGCCTCTTACAACGAACAAACTGCTGAAGTTTCATCAAGATCAGTTAATGTATGCTGAAGTTATAACACACTTCCTGTTTCACGTTTCTCGCCATAATTTCGTTTCCTCGCCACGGCCAAAGCGTTCGAGATATCAAAAATCCCCTCGCAAACTTTCATCCTCAATGTCTTGACTTCATGCTGACCGAGTTTCGTGCCGTGTGTTTGAATTCTCTAGGAGGAGTATTTAAAAGTCTATTGTGTGTGTTTTACGAACAACCCTAAATAGCCGACTTCCTGTTGGGCTGGGGTAAAAAGTAAAAGTATGAAGTATATATGAAATGATGAGATCAACATGTGTACCGAGTTTCATATTATTACATGCAAGCGTTTTTGATCTACTAGTTTTTGGATCCCATTCCAGGGGGCGCTGTCGAGCCCCCCTGCCACGCCGCGGGTTCCATCTTCATCCCGGCCCTGATGGCCGCGGGTTCTGACCCGTGTGCAAAGTTTCAAGAGTTTTTGAGCATGTTAAGGGCCCCAAAAGTGCCCGAATAGTCGTATAAATAATAATAATAATAATAAATATAGCTGCGAGCAGCGATTGCGGGCCCAAGCCGGTGGCACCGCAACCCCGGTGCCTTTAGTTACCTAAAGGCACCGGGATGGCGGTACCGCCGGCTTTGGCCCTCCATCGCTGCTCGCAGCTTATATATATATGTATATATATATATATATATATACATAAAGCCGGTGGCACCGCCACCTTGGTGCCTTTAGGGTTATTCTGCACGACGTGCAAAAACGTAACCCCTGCTTTGGAATACATACTAGTATGTATTCCACAATTGGAATACATACTAACATACTAGTCAGAACTGAATAGTTGATATCTGAATGACAGATCACCATAGAAGTCAATGGAAAAAATGTGACTAGTAACAAAAGAATAGTTACTAGTCACCATTGAAATAAGTACTAGTGTCTAATGAATAAGTACTAGTATCTATTTAATAGGTACTAGTATCTAATGAATAAGTACTAGTAACTAATTAATAAGCATTGGTATGTAATGAATAAGGACTAGCATCTAATGAATAAGTACTAGTATCTAATAAATAAGGACTTGTGTCTAATGAATAAGTAATAGTATCTTTCAAAAGGTACTAGTACCTAAATAATAAACACTAGTATATAAAGAAAAGGCACTAGTATCTAAAGAATAAGCACTAGTAGCTAATGAATAAGTACTAGTACTTAATGGAATAGATACTAGTATCTAAAAAATAAGTACTAGTAGCATGAAAATAGAGACTAGTAGGTTAAAATGATTAAATGTTAAAACGGCTTGCCATACTGTATCTGTCGTTTCGACTTGTCACAATTACGTTACAGATATCTTAAATGATAATACAAACTATCCAAAATGTAATTACGACTAGAAAGACGTTGTTGATATCTACAATGTTAATTACGAATAGTGAAACTTAGCTTTTAAATGTTAAAAGGGCTTGCCATACAGAAGTGTAGGCTCAGAGAGACACTCAACATTTTCAAACCAAAATATCTGGCTTTTTGTGGGTCCTAGCTCATGAGTGTAAATTTGAAAGTTGTCCGGCTTGAGGAGAACAGTATACATATCGATTTTTGTAACTGTAGATAAAACTAATCCCCCCACTTTTGACAAAAGGTGGCGCTAGTGAGCCCTCACCACGCCCGTTTCTGAAACTTCGCACATGTCTACTGGCTAATAATTGTGATGTGTCTGTCGAGTTCATCTCGGTCTCTTCATGCAATTTCAAGCATGCTAAGAGTATCAAATGCATCCTAAAAGAATGGTAAAGTTTGATGCGTTGCCACGGCAACAGTTTCAAAGATATCAAGAATCCATTCACAGGTCTTCATCTGCCGTGAATTTACATTATACAGATGAAGTTTGAAGCAAATCGGTTAAATAAAAGAGTGTGATTTCAAAGCATTTTGAAAGTGACACACTTCCTGCTGCCAGTTGGTGGCGCTATAACTTTGACTCACAATAGTCATATCCATGTGATCGGCCTCTTACAACGAACAAACTGCTGAAGTTTCATCAAGATCAGTTAATGTATGCTGAAGTTATAACACACTTCCTGTTTCACGTTTCTCGCCATAATTTCGTTTCCTCGCCACGGCCAAAGCGTTCGAGATATCAAAAATCCCCTCGCAAACTTTCATCCTCAATGTCTTGACTTCATGCTGACCGAGTTTCGTGCCGTGTGTTTGAATTCTCTAGGAGGAGTATTTAAAAGTCTATTGTGTGTGTTTTACGAACAACCCTAAATAGCCGACTTCCTGTTGGGCTGGGGTAAAAAGTAAAAGTATGAAGTATATATGAAATGATGAGATCAACATGTGTACCGAGTTTCATATTATTACATGCAAGCGTTTTTGTCATACTAGTTTTGGACCCCATTCCAGGGGGCGCTGTCGAGCCCCCCTGCCACGCGCGGGTTCCATCTTCATCCCGGCCCTGATGGCCGCGGGTTCTGACCCGTGTGCAAAGTTTCAAGAGTTTTTGAGCATGTTAAGGGCCCCAAAAAGTGCCCCGAATAGTCGTATAAATAATAATAATAATAATAAATATAGCTGCGAGCAGCGATTGCGGGCCCAAGCCGGTGGCACCGCAACCCCGGTGCCTTTAGTTACCTAAAGGCACCGGGATGGCGGTACCGCCGGCTTTGGCCCTCCATCGCTGCTCGCAGCTATATATATATATATATATATATATATATATATATATATATATATATATATATATTACATAAAGCCGGTGGCACCGCCACCTTGGTGCCTTTAGGGTTATTCTGCACGACGTGCAAAAACGTAACCCCTGCTTTGGAATACATACTAGTATGTATTCCACAATTGGAATACATACTAACATACTAGTCAGAACTGAATAGTTGATATCTGAATGACAGATCACCATAGAAGTCAATGGAAAAAATGTGACTAGTAACAAAAGAATAGTTACTAGTCACCATTGAAATAAGTACTGGTGTCTAATGAATAAGTACTAGTATCTATTTAATAGGTACTAGTATCTAATGAATAAGTACTAGTAACTAATTAATAAGCATTGGTATGTAATGAATAAGGACTAGCATCTAATGAATAAGTACTAGTATCTAATAAATAAGGACTTGTGTCTAATGAATAAGTAATAGTATCTTTCAAAAGGTACTAGTACCTAAATAATAAACACTAGTATATAAAGAAAAGGCACTAGTATCTAAAGAATAAGCACTAGTAGCTAATGAATAAGTACTAGTACTTAATGGAATAGATACTAGTATCTAAAAAATAAGTACTAGTAGCATGAAAATAGAGACTAGTAGGTTAAAATGATTAAATGTTAAAACGGCTTGCCATACTGTATCTGTCGTTTCGACTTGTCACAATTACGTTACAGATATCTTAAATGATAATACAAACTATCCAAAATGTAATTACGACTAGAAAGACGTTGTTGATATCTACAATGTTAATTACGAATAGTGAAACTTAGCTTTTAAATGTTAAAAGGGCTTGCCATACAGAAGTGTAGGCTCAGAGAGACACTCAACATTTTCAAACCAAAATATCTGGCTTTTTGTGGGTCCTAGCTCATGAGTGTAAATTTGAAAGTTGTCCGGCTTGAGGAGAACAGTATACATATCGATTTTTGTAACTGTAGATAAAACTAATCCCCCCACTTTTGACAAAAGGTGGCGCTAGTGAGCCCTCACCACGCCCGTTTCTGAAACTTCGCACATGTCTACTGGCTAATAATTGTGATGTGTCTGTCGAGTTCATCTCGGTCTCTTCATGCAATTTCAAGCATGCTAAGAGTCTCAAAAGCATCCTAAAAGAATGGTAAAGTTTGATGCGTTGCCACGGCAACAGTTTCAAAGATATCAAGAATCCATTCACAGGTCTTCATCTGCCGTGTATTTACATTATACAGATGAAGTTTGAAGCAAATCGGTTAAAAAAATAGTGTGATTTCAAAGCATTTTGAAAGTGACACACTTCCTGCAGCCAGTTGGTGGCGCTATAACTTTGACTCACAATAGTCATATCCATGTGATCGGCCTCTTACAACGAACAAACTGCTGAAGTTTAATCAAGATCAGTTAATGTATGCTGAAGTTATAACACACTTCCTGTTTCACGTTTCTCGCACTAATTTAATTTCATTCGCCACGGCCAAACCGTTCGAGATATCAAAAATCCCCTCACAAACTTTCATCCTCAATGTCTTGACTTCATCCTGACCGAGTTTCGTGCCGTGTGTTTGAATTCTCTAGGAGGAGTATTTCAAATTCCATTGTGTGTGTTTTACGAACAGCCCTAAATAGCCGACTTCCTGTTGGCTGGGGTAAAAAGTAAGAGTGTGAAGTATATATGAAACGATGAGATCAACATGTGTACTGAGTTTCATATTATTACATGCAAGCGTGTTTGATTTATGGACCAAGTTTTTGGACTCCGTTCCAGGGGACGCTGTCTAGCCCCCTTGCCACACCCGGGTACCATCTTCAGCCCGGCTCTGATGGCTGTGGGATCTGACCTGTTTGCAAAGTTTCAAGAGTTTTCAAACCCGTTAAGCATCCTCAATGTCTTGACTTCATGCACACCGAGTTTGGTGTCGATTGGTAACAGCATGGGTTGTAATTTGATGTTTTTCTAGGACATTTATTTAAAAAAAAAAAA
>JAQIUQ010001585.1:0-150084 GCA_030378365.1 Hybognathus amarus | reverse complement strand
TAATTACATTTTGGATAGTTTGTATTATCATTTAAGATATCTGTAACGTAATTGTGACTAGTCGAAACGACAGATAGAGTATGGCAAACTGTTTTAACATTTAATTATTTTAACCTACTAGTCTCTATTTTCATGCTACTAGTACTTATTTTTTAGATACTAGTATCTATTCCATTAAGTACTAGTACTTATTCATTAGCTACTAGTGCTTATTCTTTAGATACTAGTGCCTTTTCTTTAGATACTAGTGTTTATTCTTTAGGTACTAGTACCTTTTAAAGATACTAGTACTTATTCATTAGCCACTAGTCCTTATTTATTAGATACTAGTACTTATTCATTAGATGCTAGTCCTTATTCATTACATACCAATGCTTATTAATTAGTTACTAGTACTTATTCATTAGATACTAGTACCTATTAAATAGATACTAGTACTTATTCATTAGACACTAGTACTTATTTCAATGGTGACTAGTAACTATTCTTTTGTTACTAGTCCCATTTTTTCCATTGACTTCTATGGTGATCTGTCATTCAGATATCAACTATTCAGTTCTGACTAGTATGTTAGTATGTATTCCAATTGTGGAATACATACTAGTATGTATTCCAAAGCAGGGGTTACGTTTTTGCACGTCGTGCAGAATAACCCTAAAGGCACCAAGGTGGCGGTGCCACCGGCTTTATATATATATATATATATATATATATATATATATATATACATATATATATATATAAATATAGCTGCGAGCAGCGATGGAGGGCCAAAGCCGGCGGTACCGCCATCCCGGTGCCTTTAGGTAACTAAAGGCACCGGGATTGCGGTGCCACCGGCTTGGGCCCGCGATCGCTGCTCGCAGCTTATATTTATATATATATATATATATATATATATATATTTATAGATTGAATCCGTCCCTAGTATTTGTATTTTGCTAATAACAACTTTATTTAGCAAGCACGTTTACTCCATGCGTTCGTGTGGTGATTAGCACGAGGGACGAGCCGAATCAGATTCATCAGAGTGGAGGCCGACCAGATAGCACTCCAGGTGACCGGAAAAGCCTGGAGTTCCTCTGGCAGACGAGGGATAGATCGCCACAACAGATAGCGCTCCAGGTGACCGGAAAAGCCTGGAGTTCCTCTGTTGCGTCGCGGGAGAGAGAGACAGCGCTCGGGTGAGCCAAAGCCACGACATCATCATCATCGCGGGACCAGTCGCGTTCTGGAAAACAGGGACTTTAAGCAACAGCTGCGAATGGAACGGCAACGGTGACCGGAAGTATGTTGTCAGACCACCGTTGCCAAGAACGTAAAAATCACTAAGCAACCGTAAACAGGACGGCGCAACACGGCATTCATTCATTTATTGAGATACAAAAAAATGTCATTTAAAAAAGCAAGAGAAGGATTGCTTTTGGCATTAAATGATAATCTATTGTCAGAAGAGGAATTTTTACTACTGTATAATGTAAATAAGTCTAAAAATCTAGATTTACCGTGTAAGCAATACTTGCCTTTTAACCTTGATTACATGAATGAAGACGAATGCTTAAATGAATTCCGTGTCAGAAAATGTGACCTGGCAATTCTGGTAGATGCTCTAGGGATTCCCAATGAAATTGTTTGCGATCAGAGAAGTGTTGTGGGAGGAGTCAAGGCGCTGTGTATGCTCCTTAGGAGGCTGGCATACCCTTGCCGGTACAGTGACATGATGCAAAGGTTTGGTCACAGACAAGTCCCGGTCCTTTGCATGGCCACAAACTCCATGCTGGACTATATATATTCTGCACACCATCACAGGATAACTCAGTGGAATGATAAAATCCTGAACCCTGTAGCATTGAGAAAATATGCTGACTGCATCCTCCAAATGGGAGCCCCTCTGGATAATTGCTTTGGGTTTATTGATGGCACTGTAAGATCCATTGCCAGACCAGGTGTAACACAGAGGATCTTATATAATGGTCATAAACGCATCCACAGTCTAAAATACCAGGCAGTAGCCATTCCTAATGGTTTAATTGGCCATCTGTATGGCCCTGTAGGTAAGTAATTTGCAATCAATGAAAACATTGTCATTTCCTTTTAAATGTATAAAATAAAACATTTTAAAATTAAAAATATATGGTAACACTTTACAATAAGGTTAATTAGTTAACATTAATGTATTTATTAACATGAACTAACCATGAGCAATACATTTGTTACTGCATTTGTTCATCTTTGATAATGTTAGTTCATGAAAATACAGCCGTTCATTGTTTGTTCATGTTAGTTCACGGTGCATTAACTAATGTTAACAAGATTTTAATCAAGTATTAGTAAATGTTGAAAATAACATTAACAAAGATTAACAAATGCTGTATATGTGCTATAGTTCATATAACCTAATGTAGTTAACTAATGTTAACTAACAAACCTTATTGTAAAGTGTTACCAAATATATATTTTAACAGAGGGAAAGAAGCATGACTCTGGAATGCTGGCAGAATCTGGGCTGTTGGAATTGCTGCAACATCATGCCATGTCTGTAGATGGTCATCCAATGTGTGTGTATGGGGACCCAGCATACCCACTGCGTGTGCATCTGCAAGCCCCATTTCGACAGGTTCATCTCACCCCTCAAATGATGGAATACAACAAACGAATGAGTGAAGTCAGAGTGTCTGTGGAGTGGTTGTTTGGGGACATAGCAAACTACTTCAAGTTCATGGACTTAAAAAAAATTTAAAAATTGGTTTGAGTAGTGTTGGAAAATTGTATGTTGTGTCTGCTTTGTTAAGAAATGCACTAACTTGTCTGTACGGTAATCAGACATCGCAGTTTTTTAACTTGGATCCTCCACACATTCGTGACTATTTCTCATGAGGTAACACAACTACACTGTGCTAGGTAGGCCTATGTATAAACAAATAAATAAATAAAAAATAAATACAATTTAACAGTATACAAACACACAATATAAAAACAGAATAAAAGAATGAGATGATTTTATAACATATTTCTATTTTATTATTAACAAAAATATAGACATGTAGATATAGGCTACTAACAAAATGTTATTAAAATATATGCCATTTTATGTTTTTATGATTTTATCTTTATATTTTTGTAATAATTGTTAATGTATTTATTAATAGAAGGATTTGTACATTTAAATGTTTTATGAATTGCAATAAAATAATCATTTCTTTGACAAATTTTCAATTAGGCTAAGTAATGCTTGCCCTTGCTGCTGTTGTTGCTGAAGTAGCATAGTCTGCATTGCCTGCATTTGCTGTTGCTGCTGTTGCATTAGTTGCATCATGTCACTCATCTGCTTTTGTGTTTGTTGAGCTGCTTTTGCTTGCTCTTCAACTTTTATTTTTTTCAATTCCAATTCCTTTTCCCTTAGAAACCTCTCAGTTTGGCTTCTCTCTCTCAAAAAATCAATGGTGTCATTCCCACTCCTTCTCCTACGTTTGTTGTTTGTCAAGTCCTCTCCCTCTTCACTAAGCCTCCTGTTGGTCTGGCTAACCCTCTCCATGGCCCTCTTCCTTGCCTCTTCTGCTTTGGCCCTGTCGGTCTCTAACTTCCTCATACTCTCATCACTCCCTTTGTTTTCCTCAGCTGCTTTTTCTTTCTCTGTTATTTCTTCAATGAGTTCATCAAGCTCTGTTACTTCTGCCGATGTGCCACTGCTCTTCTCATCTTTGTTGTTTCTGGCCTTGTATTTCGCCTGAATCAAGTTGAATCTCTCCCTCACTGACCTCTGCATAACTCTAAATTTGAGATCTTGAGAGCAATTCAATGTGTCTGCAATTGCTGACCAGGCCTTGCCCTTATCAACACTGCCCTTCTTGTACCTGTATGGTTCTGTGAGCAGGATTTCTCTACAGAGAAGGACATCATGTTGCTCTGTCCACTCCATAGGGGCTCTAATCAACAAGAAACAGTAACTATAGCTAATATTTGAAAAGCAAGTATGATTAACGGTCTTGAGATACTAATAACTAATCCATTAATCTATTTATTATTTGTTAATCTACTTTACCCAGTATGAAAAACATTTAAATGGCATAGTAATACATTTAAAATGGATTTTGAGAAGGATGTTTACTTACATTGTTCGCTTCACATCATCTCTAACGTTAATCTCAGTGCTACCTGAGGTTTTGTTGCTAACAGCAGACATATCTTTATACAAACGGGAAAAAATCGTTAAAATTAGCTTACGTTTTAAACATTTTTACATATATTATATAAAAGACTAATGGTACATTAATAAACTGATGCAATAACAATGTCATATGCCATAAAACACAACGTTTATTTACCTAATCTCTCACGTTGTAGCGACTACGGCAAATCAGCTGTTCTCCCGTAGTAGACGGCTACAGTAGAACGTCAGGAAGGAGCAGTTAAATTCGCGCATGCGCAATGCAACGCCAGAATGCCGTTGCCGTTCCATTCGCAGCTGTTGCTTAAAGTCCCTAACATCAGGCCTGCAACGTTGGGTGTGTGTGTGTGAGAGTGAGAGCGTGATTGTGGGCCCACTTAAGGAGTTTAACACTTGTGAAGACTTGTGAAGTGGTTTATTTCAACAAATTGATACTCATTTAAAAGGATTTAATTTGACATTTTATTTTATTTCATTTTGAAAGAGTGTATTTTCACATTTTATTACTTTTCACATTGCTTTATTTTATTCATTGGTTTAGTCAAATATATAAAAAAGACTCACAAAACCAGTATCGGATTCCATCTTTATTGCTGCTGAAGGGAATGGTAAATACATTTGATTATTTTAGGTAATCATAACTGTGAAACATCTATTTACCCAGGCCCCAGCTTTAACATAGCGGGTATCATTACTGGGGTTACATAATTTGGAGGCCCCGCTGGGATCCATTTCCCTTATTAATACAGCAGCATTAAATAAGATAAAAAAGTTTCTAGTACAAAGTAACAGTTTAGCTCTAGCTATGGCTCATTCACAGACCCCTTTCTCAGTTCCTGACTTAAAAAGCTGGTGTCGAGGGGAAGGCATCGAATCCAGATTATGCCGTCATTGTGAGTGGAATTCCAGAAGAGACAGATGTTTCTAAAATTGAAGACACTATGCATTCTATTAAAGCCCTTGGAAGAGTCAGGGTAAGAGGACAGATGTATAGCCAACCATCTCAGTCTCTGATAGTGCTCTGTGAATGTCGTGAGAAGGTGCATGCAGAGAGACTTCCTCCGGATGTATTGCCGGCTGATGGAGCAGACCCATGGATCCTAAGTGCTAACAGAATGGAGGGTGATGAAGCAAGTTCACCTAACTTGTTAAATGCTTCTACACCTGAGTCTATCATTAGGGCGGTGGGTGAATTGCTTGCTAAAACCACCAAAACCTCAAGTGATAGCAGTTCCTTTAGACGGCTGAGAACCTTTTCAGGTATCACTTCCATTCCGGCTGGAGAGGATAATTTAGAGAATTGGATGGAACAAGCAATGCTCATGGTTGAGGAAAGTGATCGTTCCGGAAAAGATTAAGGATTGTGGAGAGTTTGCGTGGACCAGCCTTGGAGATTATTCAAGCTGTAAGGTTTACCAATGCTGAAGCATCTCCAAAAGAGTACTTAGCAGCTATAGAAAGTGCTTTTGGAAGCTCAGAGTCTGGTGAAGATCTGTATTTCAAGTTCAGAGCACTACGGCAACGTCGTGGAGAATGCTTGTCGGATTTTCTGAGGAGACTGGAGAAAATCTTAATCCGAGTTATACAAAAGAGGAGGGCTATCTGCCCAGTCTGCTGGAAAAGCACGTCTGGAGCAACTCCTTAGAGGAGCAACTCAGTCTGACATCTTGCTGCTTCAGTTACGGATAAGGGAACGAACGAGTAACCCACCTGATTTCCTAGATCTGCTACAGGAGATTCGGGAAGAAGAGGTACGAAAAGCTGAAAGTTTGTAATCCAACAGTTTGTCAAGTGCAAGTTGGAAGGGAAAGTATTAAAAACCCATTCTTTCAAGAGCTCGCAACTGAGATCAAAGACTTACAAACTATGGTGGCAGAGTTAACCGTTAAGTCAAAGGATGATGCGATTTCTGAAAAGGAACCGAGAAGTCAGCCAGCATTAAAGTTGATGGATGAAAGTTGTGAAGTACAAGCTCTGAAGAAAGAAGTGAAAAAACTTAGACAACAAGTGAAAGTGATGGCTGTGCAATCGACATCTAAAGCGGAGAAAGAAACTTCTTCAGAGAGAAACGAAGCATGTTCAGTGAAATTCACCCGATCAAAAGTACCCGGATCTTCAAAGAGCTCCGAAGATTATTTCTGCTACAGGTGTGGAGGTGACGGACACATTGCTTCCAAATGCAAAGCTCCTTCAAATGAGAAGAAAGTGATTCAGAAGCTCAGTCAATCTCTGCAGAAAGCTAAAGGGAACCAGAGGAATGCGGAGGATTCTGAAGAGGAACATAACTGTTCTGTGAAGAGAAGCGCGGTTCAAGTCAAACCAACCATCAGTATCCCAGAAGGACTAGTGGGACCATCTTCCGTTATTCCGGTGAAGGTAAATGGAACACCTTGTCAAGCATTGCTGGATAGTGGATCAGTGGTAACCATTGTATTTGAAGAATGGTATAACCAACACCTAGCTGATACTCCGATTCACCCCATTTCTGGACTAGCTGTCTGGGGCTTGAGTGATTCCAGTTTTCCATATCGTGGCTATGTGGAAGTAGAGCTGCAATTTCCGGAGAAATTGACTGGAGTGCAGCAGTCCATCAGTGTATTGGCATTAGTGTGTCCAGAGCCTCATGGACCCAAACAGGTTCCATTACTCATCGGTACCAATGCTAGTATGTTCCAACGGTTAGCACAGCTTTGTAAAGAGTCTTCTGGAGTAGACATTGTTCGCACAATGCCAGTAGATCTTCAGAAGTCTAAGATGTTCAAAATGGAAGTCAGAGAACAGAGAAACGCAGAAGATGCTGTGGCAGAAATCCAATGGTCAGGTCCAGGCCCACTCAGTATTCCACCAAGGAGTGAGTGTCAAGCTACATGCAAAGTCAAGGTGATGCAATCCATTGACAAGAGCATCTTAGTTGTTGATCAACCGTCAACTTCTAGTAGTCCTGCTGAGATACTAGTAAAGCCTACTATCATTCCCTCATCAGCGATCCAAGTGGACCGATTTCCTGTGCTACTGAGGAATGTTTCGCAGAAGGAAGTTTGTATTCCTGTGGGTTCAGTGGTGGCGCACGGGTTTACCACTGAAGTGGCTACTACTGTGGAGAAAGACAATTCAGCAAAATCATCACCTGTAGATCCTGCTTGTTTAAATTTGGAGATTCACCGATTCCAAAATATTGGAAGGATAGGCTATCCCAAAAACTGGCAGAGAGAACTAGTCTTTTCGCTCCATGAATGGGATGTGGGATGTGCTAAGGGAGTGGAACATCACATTCGTTTGAGTGATAACACCCCGTATCGAGAGAGATCCCGTAGGCTTGCGCCTGCTGACATTGATGACATACGCCGTCATCTTCATGAGTTGTTGGCCACTGGAATTATCAAGGAGTCCAGGAGTTCATATGCTTCCCCTATTGTTGTGGCCAGGAAGAAGAACGGAACAGTGCGTATGTGTATCGACTACAGAACCCTAAATACAAGAACCATCCCAGATCAATACACAGTGCCAAGGATTGACGAGGCTTTAGATTGTCTTACGGGCAGCAGATGGTTCTCTGTTTTAGACCTGCGGAGCGGGTATTATCAGATCCAGATGGCTGATGAGGACAAGGACAAGACCGCTTTCATTTGTCCTCTTGGGTTCTATCAGTTTGAAAGGATGCCGCAAGGAATCTCTGGAGCCCCTGCTACGTTCCAGAGATTAATGGAGAAGGCCGTAGGGGACATGAATCTACTGGAAGTACTTGTGTACTTGGACGATCTTATAGTGTTTGGCAAAACACTAGAAGAACATGAAGAACGTCTGCTGAAAGTCCTTGATAGACTGGAAGAAAGTGGATTAAAAGTTTCACTTGACAAGTGTCAGTTCTGTCAACCTCAGGTCAAATATGTG
This sequence comes from Hybognathus amarus, assembly GCA_030378365.1. NCBI lineage: Eukaryota > Metazoa > Chordata > Actinopteri > Cypriniformes > Leuciscidae > Hybognathus > Hybognathus amarus. The sequence goes on along the minus strand of JAQIUQ010001585.1, from coordinate 142,025 downwards.
GGGCATATCATTTCTGAGAAGGGTATTGCCACTGATCCAGCAAAGGTTGAAGCAGTCACCATTTGGAAGCAACCTACTGATTTGAAATCCCTCAGATCATTCCTGGGATTTTGTGGGTACTACAGGCGATTCATAGCGAATTACTCCGCTATAGTCAGACCCCTTACTGAGCTTACCAAGGGATATCCACCTACTCAGCATGGCAAGAGAGCTGCAAAGAACAAAGGGATGTACTACAAGGAGTCTGAAGCTTTTGGGGGTAGGTGGACAGAAGAATGTACAGAGGCATTCCAGAAGATCATTCGTTCTCTTACTAACGCACCTGTCTTGGCATTTGCTGATGCAACCAGGCCCTACATTCTGCATGTCGACGCCAGCCTGAATGGTTTGGGAGCAGTTTTAAACCAGGAGTACCCAGAAGGTTTAAGGCCAGTAGCGTTTGCCAGCCGCAAGCTGAAGTCATCTGAACAGCGTTACCCTGTCCACCAGCTTGAGTTTTTAGCACTCAAGTGGGCAGTGGTAGACAAGTTTCATGATTACTTGTACGGTGCACGATTTACAGTAAGGACAGACAACAACCCCCTTACTTATATACTTACCACTGCAAAACTCAATGCAGCTGGGCACCGGTGGTTAGCTGCACTATCCACATACAACTTCAACATACAGTATAAACCCGGAAAAAGCAACATCGATGCTGATGCTCTATCGCGCAACTTTTCTTCCACTACAGAAGAACAAGATTGGCAAGAAATATCACCTTCTGGTATTCAGGCCCTGTGCAAAACAATGAATACTCAACAATGTGTAGAGCAGTTGGGAGTGTCACCTGAAGTCATACCTGAATGCTATGCCTTTTCCACCAGACTAGACATTGGTTCACTGGAGCATTTGAGTTCTCATGACTTAATGAAAGCTCAGGAAGAAGATCCTGCTATTTCTCCAGTGAGACATGCTGTGAAAAAAGGGCAGTTGTTTTCATTATCCAGGGACAAAGATCCTGAAGTACACTTACTACAGAAAGAGGGATCCAAACTTGAAATAAGAAGAGGACTATTATTCCGGGTGGTACAGAGACCACAACGTGAAGAGTGTCTTCAACTTGTTTTACCGCAAAAGTATCGATCTATGGTCTTACAGTCTCTGCATGATGAGACTGGACATCTAGGAGTAGATAAGACCACTGCTCTAATAAAAGATCGTTTCTATTGGCCGAAGATGTCAAATGAAATTGACCAGTATGTGCAGAACTGCGGAAAGTGTATTCTTCGTAAGACACAACCCCAAAGAGCTGCCCCGTTGAAGCAGATAACCAGCAATGGTCCCATGGATCTTGTTTGTATCGATTTCTTGTCTTGTCGATTTCATGTTTTTTTTATGCAATTATACACTTTAACTACCTTTAAAGGACACTTCAATGGTTACTTGTGGGGGACAGAGGGTACCCTTGTCTGCCCTATTTGATGACACACTACCCTGAACCTGAGCCTGGATCACAGGCACAATTCAACCTGGCCCACAGCAGAATGGGTCAAGGAGGAAATGGCCATAGGCATCCTGAAGGCCCAGAAAGGTCATGTGACATTATAGCTGCTTGTCTTGTTCTTCACAACATTGCCACTGAGAGGGGAATCACTTTTTCTGATTTGCTTTTGAAGGTGGGCCTTATACAGCTCTTTGGCAGGTAACTAGAATAATTAAACAGACTGAAAAAGTCTGTAATACAAACACAGACCAAATATTTAAATGAGGAAAGAGAACTGCAGAACATTTCTTAGACTGCTAAGATTCTGTGTGGCGGTAGATGCTCAGCTTAAAATCTCCTGCCATATTCTGTAAAATGACAATAACAATTTATTTATTTTCTTATGTAAAAAAGGGGGAATGCATTGTATTCATCATACCCCTATGAGCCTCCCCACATTTTTTTTCTGTCACAGCAGAAGTGGTCTCTTCATCATCATCCTACAGTGAAAATAAGGAAGGATGCTTGGTCTAGCAAGCAAACAGAAACCTAAAGACAATAATCACTTACAACTGTGACAGAGTGTGGTGTTGCAGGATGATCCAATAATACAATGTGGCCATCAGCAATTAAACCAATAAGATAATCATGCAAATTCAATACTCAGTGTATATTCTCAAACAAATACAACTAACAAAGAAGGACATTAGGAACATGAAGAGTACTAATAAGAGTACAGCATACAGCATATGCAGTCAAAGCAGCATACACACTGCACAAGTGAATCAATGACTGTAAAAATGCATTCAAAATGCCTTTTTTAAAATGGTGACAGTGTTAATGATTTATTTTATGATTTTTTTTATTAAAATACTGACAAAATAGTGAAAACATCAATAAATCAATTTTAATGTGGTTCACCTACATTTTACTAAGCCACTTGTCTTGGTATCTGAGTCTGACGAACTACCCCCTCCATCGCCCACAGGTGGCCCTTTATTCAGGGACAGTGCCAGCTCCTCAGCTGGGGTGAGGGGAGGTGGACCCCCACCTGTTTTACGGGCCTCAGCCTTCTTTCTTTTGGCTATAGAAAACTAAATTACATTAGATACTAAATTACATGGCATCAGTAACAAGTTTAGTAAGTTTAGAAATTATTAAGTTGCTGGAGAATGTTTTTTTGTGTTTCATTTTGACTTGGTTCACACTTCTTCTGGCTCCAGAAGTATTACACCTTATTAGAACCTAACATATAGCAGTTCTGCATCACAATCCGTACAGCGGCGCTTCCGTAACATGAATCCGTACAGTGACCCTTTGAATAACATGTACAATGAATCACTTCCAGGTCAAATAAAGTTATATATACCTTTGGAAAATGTGTTTTGTCATCTTTGATTTTCTTCACGCATTGTCGAAGTCCATGCCCTTTGAAGACGACATTTCAGCGGTAATGTAACGGTCAACAGCTGGAGTGCCCTTGATAACCCCCAGAGGGCACTCCAGAGTAGACTTGATTCACTCTCAGACTACATTTCCCATAACTCACTGCTCGGACTCATCTTCACTGATCACACTCACCTGTACCTCGTTCACTGATTGCATTCACCTGTGTATCATCCTGTTTGTCTGTCTACATATACCTGGTTCATTTGTTCACTCACTGCTAAGTCTTGTTTAAGTGTTACACTGCAATTCTGAGCATTCTTACGGTTTTCTTGTCTCTTGGTTTTGGATGTCTTGCCCTGTTCCCTGGATTACTCTCTTGCCTCTGGTCCTTGCCTGTTTTGTTTGTTTCTTTGTTTTATCTGTTTTGGACTGTCTGCCTGTGTATGACCCTTGCCTGTACACACTGGATTACGCCTCTAGATTGTCCTCAAATAAAGCTGCGTTTGGATCTCATCCGAGTCTCTGAGCAGTACGTAACAGGTAAGTACAATGACACCCGAGTGACATTTAAAAATGGCAGTGGGCAGGGATCTCGTGTAAGTTCCGGGAAGGAGGGAAGAGAGTCAGCAAATGAAATGAATGAAGTTTTGGTCATGTGGTCTATAGAATTGAAGTTAAACGTAATGGTTAATTGGTGTTGAACATTTTTAACCTAAAATGCTTTTTATAATAAAATCCCATTTTAAACGGCGATTTAAAAACTATGTTCACAAGGTCTTGGAAACGACCTGAAGTGACCGAACGCGCCATTTTCCGTAATGAACAATATTTTGCAGATCAGCGATAGCAGCTGCTATAAGGACTTTAATGTCACCCAAAAAGGTCAAATGTGAAGTAAATTGTGTCATAATGAAATCTAACTACTATAAGACACCCTGCACGATGAGGCAGGGTGTCCATAAACAAAGTTAAATGAATTAACAGTTTATACCCATTTTATTAATTTTATATACATAGTTATAATGTAAACCACCCAGGAAAAATGTTAACATTTTACTTCAACCCAGTGATCTCAAATATCTAGCTAATGAATATATGAATGAACAGTGTTATACCCATTTTATTAAGTTTATAAACATAGTTATAATGTAAACCACCCAGGAAAAATTTAAACATTTTACTTCAACCCAGTGATCTCAAATATCTAGCTAATGAATAAATGAATGAACAGTGTTATACCCATTTTATTAAGTTTATAAACATAGTTATAGTGTAAACCACCCTGGAAAAATTTAAACATTTTACTTCAACCCAGTGATCTCAAATATCTAGCTAATGAATAAATGAATGAACAGTGTTATACCCATTTTATTAAGTTTATAAACATAGTTATAGTGTAAACCACCCAGGAAAAATTTAAACATTTTACTTCAACCCAGTGATCTCAAATAGCTAGCTAATGAATAAATGAATGAACAGTGTTATACCCATTTTATTAAGTTTAAAAACATAGTTATAGTGATCTCAAAGAACAGGCGAATGGATGAACCATATATTATTTATTTTTAAAAATCAAGCAAAACAGAAAAGTCAAGTCTTTTGTGTGCGTTTTCAGAAAATGCCAAAACAAAACTTAAAAAATGGACCGAAGAGGACATGAAGGCGGCCCTGGAGGAACTGGAGGCAGGGCAGAGCCTGAGAACGGTGGGGGTCCGCTACGGCAACCCCCACAACACTCTTCAGGACCATCGGCGAGGCCGCTACGCCTACCAGCCCCACCCCAGCCGTGCCCTCCTCCCGGAGGAAGAGGCAACTTTAGTTGCTTATATCATTTGGATGGGCAGGCACGGCTTCCCTGTGACCAGGGCCATAGCGATGTTGATGGCCACTGCTATTGTCAAGGCCTCCGGATGCCAGACAATGGTGAACTTTGAACATAGGCTGAGCCGTATGTGGTGGTACCGTTTCCGGGAACGCCACCCGGAGCTGTCGGCCAGGACCCCCGACTCCCTGGACCGGCGGAGGGTCTTCGGTGTGACGGTGCCTCGGGTGGAGGCACTCTTCAACATATTGGAGCCCATGTTTGCAGAGAAGAGCTGGCATGATCGTCCTCACCTGGTTTTCAATTGTGATGAAACAGGCTTTGGGGATAAACAAAAAAGCAGGAAGGAGAAGGTGTATGCACAGAGGGGACAAAAACATGTGTATCGCCAAACGGTCGTAACAAGGGAGCACATCAGCGTCCACTGCTGTGCTAGCGCGGCAGGTGTGAGCATCCCCCATGATTATATATGGCCAATGCCTGCCCAGTAACAGCTATGCACTAGATGGCCCCCCCAATGCCCTGTATGCCATCAGTGAGAAGGGCTACATGGATGGACCCCTGTTCGTGAGGTGGATCGAACATTTCCTGAAGCATGCTCCGGCAGAGCGTCCACTACTGCCAACACGAGACCCATATGTCCAAGGACGTGGTGGACCTCTGTCGGGGCAATGGTGTGGAGGTGGTGTGCCTGCCAAGCTACACCACCCATGCCCTTCAGCCCCTCGATGTGTCTCTCTCGGGCCACTGAAAGAGGCCTTCACCAAGCTGGCTACAAACATGGGACTGGTTAGGGAGACCTTGTCCTGGGGAAAAAAACATTTTTCTTCACTATTAAAATTTGCTTACCCAAAGGCGGCCACCGTGGAGAACATAAAGAGAGGGGTTCCGGCTGACAGGTTTGTTCCCCCTGAACAGGCACGCACTGGAGGACAGTGATCAGGTACAAACAAAATAACAAAAAAAATAGACACTGCATAGGCTAAATACAATAGAAACAAGGCAAACAATAATATATCTTTATATTATAAAAATAGGCCCAGATATACTAATATCTTTCTCTCCTTTAATTTACTCTTCAGATGATGATCATCTCTCCAGTGGCAGTTCACCCAGCCCCTCCTGCCACCACCATCGCCACGGCCCCGATCCACCCAGCCCCTCCTGCCACCACCATCGCCACGGCCCCGATCCACCCAGCCCCTCCTGCCATCACCATCGTTACGGCACACCCAGCCCCTCCTGCCACCACCATCGTTACGGCACACCCAGCCCCTCCTGCCACCACCATCGTTACGGCCCAAATACACCCAGCCCCTCCTGCCACCACCATCGTTACAGCCCAAATACACCCAGCCCCTACTGCCACCACCATCGTTACGGCCCAAATACACCCAGCCCCTCCTGCCACCACCATCGTTCACGGCCCAAATACACCCAGCCCCTCCTGCCACCACCATCGTTACGGCACACCCAGCCCCTCCTGCCACCACCATCGTTACGGCCCAAATACACCCAGCCCCTACTGCCACCACCATCGTTACGGCCCAAATACACCCAGCCCCTCCTGCCACCACCATCGCCACGGCACACCCAGCCCCTCCTGCCACCACCATCGTTACGGCCCAAATACACCCAGCCCCTCCTGCCACCAACATCGCCACGGCCCCGATCCACCCAGCCCCTCCTGCCACCACCATCGTTACAGGCCCAAATACACCCAGCCTCCCCTGCCACCACCATCGCCACGGCTCCTCCCGACAACATATCAGTGCCAGTGGTTGCTGGCTGTGCAGAGTGCCCCACCTGCCATCGGCCACCAAATCCTTTGGTCACGGCTGGAATTATCCCGGCGGGGCTCGCCTACATCCTGGTCCCGCCACGATTTGACCAATTGGCCCGGAGGAGGCGGCGGCAGCAGTTTCCTTCTGGAGCACGCTGCATTACAAGTGACGAGTTTACGTCTCACCAAGCTGAGAAGGAGAGGGAAGAGAGGGAGAAGCAGGAGGCGAAGAGAAGGAGGATGGAGGAAGTCAAGGAAAGGAAAGCATTGATGGAGGAAGAGAAGAAGAGGAAGCAGAGAGAGAAGGAGCAGAGAGAGAGGGAGAAGGCACAGAGAGAGTGGGAGAAGGCACAGAGAGAGAGAGAGAAGCAGAGGGAACAAGAGAGAGAGAAAGAATACGGAGAGAGAGAGAGCAGGAGTGGCTCCAAAATGATATATGTGCAGCTTGCAAGCTTTTTTTTATTTTTTTATTTTTTTATTATTATTTTAATTCATAACACTTCAAATACAAAGTCAAAAAAGCCAAACGAAAGACCAAGACAAACTACAAATTCATATTGCAATGTTCATAAAATACTGTTTAAACTTCATGCAGCGTTGAAGGAATTAACCAATCTTCAATATCTTGTTAAAAGGGGGGACATTTGGTATGTTCCATTGCATTTTTGTCTCATAAGTCTTAAATGTCTGCATATCTCTTAGAATATAGTCCCCAATACATCTTAAGCATGATTTGATTACGGAATTAACCGGATCTCATAGTTTTGAAAAACACAAACATTTCTAGATTTCCATAAGGCTTCCTTAAAAATGTTTATAATTGTCCACCAACGAATCCATTTGTTCAAATGAGTATCATTTAGCTCTCCATACCAAATATCTCCCTCGCTTGGCACTCTATAGAGATTTAACAACCATTGACTAATTAAATTCCATACCTTTTGGGCATATGAACATTCCCACAAACAGTGTCTAATTGTCTCTTCTTCACCACAATTCATTCTAGGACACAGCGTGGAACGGGTACAGTTTCTTTTCTTCAAAAAAACCCGAGTGGGTAAACAATTTTGTACAACCTGCCAAGCAATATCCTTGTGACAATTGAATAGAAAGTCATCATTCACATTCCTCCAAACTTTAACACATTCCACTTCCATCAGCTTGCCCACCGGGGTTATTCTTAATAAGGAACGGGATAGCTTTTTTTTTCTATTATCCGTCTATTTAAAATATCAATTGGAATATTCGACCATGAAGATTTCTTTAGTAGTCGTAATAATCTATCATACATAGCTGGTCTAGTTTCTGCATGTGGAGTATTTTGTGGCGATCTCTTATTCCATAACCTCCTTATTTCTTGGCCTATCCAAAACCTCACAAAAAACTACTTAGATTTGTTTCTTCATCATTTAGGCAAGCTTTTATTATAGGAAGAGAAAACATAGCATCTAGTTTCGTTTCAATGTCAGGGACTGCTAAACCACCTTTCTCAATTTTTTTACATAATATTTCGCGTTTCAATTTCTCTTGATTAGAGCTCCATAAGAAGCGAAACATAATTTTCTTTACGGAGTTTAAAAACTGTCTTGGGGCGGGAAAAGTTGCCGCTACATATGTAAGCGATGCTATGATCTCTGCATTAATTATTAACACTTTACCTCTAAGGGTGAGGTCTCTTTCTTCCCACTGATTTATTTTCCATTCTATCTGATGTAATCTGGAATTCCAATTCCTTTCCTCCATATCCTTACACCATACCGTTCCTAGTATTTTAATGGCTTTATCTTGGTTCTTTAACCCAAAATTAAAAGTGTTGAAGTTCTGTCCAATTTAAATATAGAATCTCGCTTTTTATCCAGATTTTGATGTAAAGATCTATCTTTAACTCCACCTGTTTGCTCTTTCCCTATTAAACTTGTCATGATAGGTTGAAGACGAAAAAATATAGCTTTAGACAGTATCTTTACATCAGTTCCCAGTAAGGTTAAAGGGCGCCAATTCTTTAAGTCACTTTTTTCCCCTTTTTTAAATAACATAGAAATTGTACCCTCTCTCAATGTCTGGAGAAGTTTACCCAAAGTGAGACTTTCTTTAAACATTGACAGCATTATTTCTTTCAACTCTTCCCAGAATCTTACATAGAATTCTTTGGGTAGACCATCTACTCCCGGACATTTATTGCCTTTCATACTATTAAGTGCTCTTGTCAAGTCATCAGTTATGAGATCTTTTTCCATATCAGACAGTAACTCTTCTTCAACAAGAATTTTAGGAAGAAGACTATCCATTATTTCTTCGTCGATTTTCTTTTCAGAAAAGAGATCTTGATAAAAGGAATGAATATATGAAATTAGTTCTTTGGTTTCAGTTATGGATTCGTTATCTTGGTTTTTTAATTCATCTATCACCGATCTTGACCGGAGCACCTTTTTTAAAGAAGTAGCGAGTACATTTCTCATTGGACTCTATATGTTGTAGTCTACTTCTTATCATCAAACTCTTACTCTGATCCGCATAGATATCTGAGATTGTTCTTTTCAATCTCATAATATCATCCATAACATCGAACCCAGAATGAGCCATTGTATAAAATTGTTGAAGTTTCTTTTGGTGTGATTTACAAGCTATTGCTTTTTTTCTCTTGATTTTTCTACCCTCATTCCTAAAGAATTTTTTTGTTCTAATTTTACAATCTTCCCACCATTCACCCACCGAGTTATATAATGACTGCAAGCTTATCCATTGAATCAACTTCTCTCTATATCGACGCACTACATCCTTATTATCTAATAAGGTGGTATTCAGTTTCCAAAACCCTATACCATTCGTTCTTATCCCTCCAAAATCAAATTCAGCATCCACTTTAGCATGGTCCGAAGAAGGTTGGGGTTACTCCTGAATTCAGTACTGTTATTTGCGATGAGGAAAAGAGAAAATCAATCCTGGAAAAACTCCGGCCATTAGACCAGCTATACCCATGGCTATCTGGGTGTTTAGTTCTAAAGGTGTCAACTAAACCAAAGTCTTCCACTAATTTGATTAATTCTTGGGAACTTGAGTCCAAATTGACTGTAGAGGAAGACATTCTATCCCTCTGGCTTAAAAGGCAATTGAAATCACCTCCTAAAATTACTTCTTTTCCCACAAATTAGTAGAGATGGTATTGCTTTAAAGACTTCTTTTCGACTTTGTAGGTCTGTGGGGCAATATACGTTAATCACACGAAAAACAAATATTGTCAAGTTTTACGTCAACATATATCAATCTCCCATTTACAATTTCTTGTGTTTTAACAATTTTTAGATCATTCCCTTTAAAGAGGATAGCTACACCAGATGATCTGTTGTTATTGTCACCAGACCACACAGAAGGGCCATGTGTCCATCTGTCTTCTAAGTATTTGTAATTAGAATTGAAGGGGATATTGCATTCCTGAAGCAAACAAATATCATGGTCTGCATTATATAAATAAGAAAACACAGAAGTACATTTCACTGGGTCCATGATGCCTCTAGTGTTGATGGTAGAAACAGAAATAGGAGCCATTGGAGGGGGGAAAGGAGGAGGACAGGTGAAAAACCATTAAGATAGTTCTATTTTGCTTTTCAGCCTTTTCCTCTTTTTCTTTTTTTCCTGCATTTCCGTTCTTCTTCTTAAGGCCGGTTGTGTATTCATTTGCATAGTACAGGAAAGAGTAGTTATATCGTCGGAATCAAGGAAGGGAATCGAATTGGATGACAGGGATGCCCAATTGGGAGGGTCCTCTTGATCTTGTATTCCGGATGATGCATGAGTCGGTGGAGAGGCGTCTATCCCTTCTGCCATTTGACCGCCTGATGAAGAGGAGTCTGAAAGAAGTGGAAAGGATGTAGGGAGGGTCCCCAAACCATCAAGTAATAGATTTCCATTACTGGAAAGGGGTTTCTGTGTGGGGGTGGAGGAACCCAAAAGAGGAAACTCTGTGAGTGATTTTGTCGAATTCATTTCTAGATTACACTCTTGCACTTGTGGAATAACATTTTCTCCATCTTTTATGGTGTTATGCATGCCAGCACGACCAGGGTCCTCCTCATCTAAGATCAGGAGAGGAAAGGCTCTTGAAGTAGCACCTTTGCTTAGATCTGTTTTTGAGTTGAGAGCACTTCATAGGCACCGGGCAATTTTTTGACAAATGGCCGTGATTTTTGCAATTTCTACAGAAAACTGATTCTCACTGGGCTGCTAGATGGTTCAAAGAACCACACTTTCTACATTCTTTGGGTTGTCCGTTGTAGAAAACAAAACCTCTAATTGTTCCTAATTGGATGATGGATGGCAGGTGGAGGAGCTCTCCTTTCTCATTGGTTCTCAAACGAACATGAAACTTGGTTGCTCCCGTCTTAATTCCATCTTCATCTTTGATTTGAAAAGCTTTGGTAACTGAGCAATGCATTGAGAGCCATGTAGATATATCCTCAATTTTAATCCTCTCTGAGTACATCATCACAGTCACAGTTCTGAGTTCTCTCTCAGCCAGTGGAATCAATTCAATCTTTTGGAAGCAAACCGCTTCCTTCTTTTTTGTTTAAAATCTTTCTAAACACTGTTCGTATAGCAACAGAGTAGCAAAAATGACTTCAAAAGATTTCCTACCCAGTAAAGCAAAAATGAAGTCCAGTTGAGAGGGGTTAAATCCCAATTCTGTCTGCAGTATCCTTCTGCTGAAAGTCAGCCGATCCATTTCTAGATCTTCCAACAGCACAAATCTTGCTGCATTTCGTTGTGGTACTTGAGCTGCCATTTTGTCACTCCAAAACCAACAGGCAAAACCAAAACATTAGAAAGTAAATTGGAACCAAGGAGACAATCCCTGGGTGAACCACCTTCCTGATCATGGTGTCTCCCCTGCCAGGTAAGTATCAGCTTGCAAGCTGCCAAGCCCCCCAGGAACTGCAACAGAGATAGTGGAGTGGGTGCAGTGTGAAAATTGCACCCTCTGGTACCACACTGAGTGTGTCACTAATGTGGTACCAGAGGAGGCATGGCTGTGCAAGGAGTGTGACATCAGTGCTTGCTTGTAAATAGTTTTATTATTGTATATATTATTTTTGATATGTTATTGTATCAATTACATGTTCTAGTTTATATTTCTATATTTACTGCATTCTTTGTTTATTTGTTTTAATAAATATGTTCATGTTCCTAAAACATTTATCAAAAGTGCATCAGTGTTTTTTTTGTTGCACACAGTTTCCTAAAACCTAAAGCCATGTTTGATACAGTGACCGTTATTGACGGGTTATTATAGACCTCAGTGATAAAAAAAAGTAACATACTGAAACTAAATGATGATCTAAATGAAGGACTTTTGGTGGAGGATACAAGCTTTCATAATACACACATCCTACCAAATAATAAACAGCAGAAGCTAAGTTTATCTAATAAAACATTAGCAGAGCTGCTACTTACACACCGTTGAAAACACGTGAAGTTTTCACTGAAACTAAATGCACATCCAAATCAGTTATTTCGGCCTGACAACAGATAATATACATAGCATATGAAGTAACAAACAGCAAAAGTTAAGGTAATTCACATAAATTTATATATAAACGATACCTTCACGTCGTCGAAATCATGATGCCCCGTTGTACGGTTTCATGTTACGCTCCCAACAATGACTGTACAGAATCTTGTTACACGTAACATAGTTCCCCACCCAGCACCGCCTCAGCAAATCGCCTTTCATGAGCATTACATCGGCCAAAAATAAACCAATCAAAGCTAAGAAATGAAGATAAGACCCTCCCCCAGTAAATGACATATCAAAAGTTCATTGGTCCAATCCGTTAAGGGTTGCCCTGACGTTTTTACGTGCCCGGAAGCGAGTTTTCGTGTACGGATTGTGATGCGGAACTGCTAACTAGCCAATTATGTGCATTACTACTGTAATATTAAAAAATGTATGGAGGTCAACAAGTAAGGCTACTTGTCTATTTTTACATGCCCCAAATAATTTTTGCCTAATTACAGGGGAAAATAGCCCATTTATAATTTATTTTAATAATTTATAAAACTCACGCATTTACTCTGTCCGTTATTTTTTGCCAAGCCAACTCTGTTTCTGTTTCTCTTTCTTTCTTTCTTTCTTTCTTTCTTTCTTTCTTTCTTTCTTTCTTTCTTTCTTTCTTTCTTTCTTTCTTTCTTTCTTTCTTTCTTTCTTTCTTTCTTTCCTTCTTTCCTTCTTTCCTTCCTTCCTTCCTTCCTTCCTTCCTTCCTTCCTTCCTTCCTTCCTTCCTTTTCTTTCTTTCTTTCTTTCTTTTAGTTATAACAGGCTTGTAGTCTTCCTAAGCAAGCATTAAAACCTCCAACTCAGTTTCACCGAAGTATGTAGCTCGTTTTTTTGTCCCTTGGTTTTCATGGTGACTCCTGATTTCTGCGATCCATTGAAAATGTCTTTATGTACTCGGCGTGCGCGTGCATTAACTCTGGGTTACCATTAGGAGGTTGATTAAACTAACTCCTCACAGGTGTTTTGGAACCGACATACCCAGAGTAAGCTAGTTTGGGGTTAATCAACCAAGAGTTCAAGGTTTATCTGACGGTAAGTTAACCTTGCTTTCTGGAATACACCCCAGATGATGTGTTTTGCAGGTCAGATTCGATGATGTTGATAAAACAAATAATCCGATGAACTCAGCTGTGATTCAGGCCCCCAAATGAACAACAAAATAATACATCCACATATTTCCTTGTGCTGGACCCCGCGTTGAGGGTCAGACGCGAATATTATTGATAATCCGAAAATACAACACCCTGAGTTGCCTCGCGTGTGTCAAGGATTTCCTGGAGGTTGTTAATAAATCCGCATATTTCCTCGCGATGACGTGTTTTGCGGACCAATGTGACCAATGTGTCGCACGTACGTCATCTACGGGGCGTGAATAGAGCGTGGACCAATGTGCTGCATGTACGTCATCGAGGCGGAGTCAGCCCGCCCAGGCTCTCCGCACTGTCTTCTTGGTCATTTCAGATAGATCTCTGAGCTGACCAGTCGCATTTCGTGGGACTAGCATGGACAGGTGCTGCTATTTTTCTCGCAACTCTTGTTTGGTTTAGACCTTATTCAGAGCAGCGCCATGACAGGTATGAAAGTGAGGCTGTGAGGGATAGACTTACCGTGTTTCCAATGGCATCCGCTGTAAAAAGCTGAATAAACTCATAGCTTACTTACAATTTTCCACAGCTTACATTGTCGGGAGTTTTTTTGTCAACTGAAATTTCTTGGAAACATATTTTTTCCAGTGTTTCATGAGCAGAACAATCCAAAAACACATTAAATAACAGTACAGCCCATTGAAGAGATGCATGTCTATCCCTCACAGCCTCGCTTTCATTATCATTAAAAATCAAAGATGGCGCTGCCGTGAATAAGGCGTATGGATCTAAGAGGCGGAGCTCCGGCCTGGTCACAGCACGGAGGTTGGAGATGTCATTCAAGCTTCTGGATTGTAAGAACGGACGTGTTTCGCAGGGGCTCCTCACGACAACTTTTGGAATATCTCTAAAGTTTTGGATATATCTCTGTTCTTTCACCAACAAAACAGGATTTAAAATGTAAGTCAGTTTTTTATGCTTTTTAACATGATGTAGTTTTAAATATCATGATGTGCTTAATGTAAAATGTTACATTTTACAAATAATGAAAGTTAAATGTATCTTTTTGTAATATAAAATGTGATGAAACTCTTAACTTGTTCTTAACTTAACTTAAGTAACTTAACTTTTCTGTAAATGACTGAACGTCTATCTTTTACGCTTTATCATTTTTTAAAATGTTGTTTTAGATGTTTTAATACACATTTTGATAACGTTAATTATTGAATTATATTTTTTTAACTTTATTCATTATTTATTTTTATGTCTAATCTTTGGAAAGTGTTTGAACAACGATATAAAATGTTTAATACCTTTAAGCACTGTGTAATTGTATGCAGTACAGTTTCAAATATAGTAATTAGGGTTATTTGGATGATATAATTTTAATACATGTGTAAAGGGAAAACCTGTACTGTGTTTTAATGATATAAACTGACTAAATGTTCTATTTTGCTTTTCAGCCTTTTCCTCTTTTTCTTTTTTTCCTGCATTTCCGTTCTTCTTCTTAAGGCCGGTTGTGTATTCATTTGCATAGTACAGGAAAGAGTGGTTATATCGTCGGAATCAAGGAAGGGAATCGAATTGGATGACAGGGATGCCCAATTGGGAGGGTCCTCTTGATCTTGTATTCCGGATGATGCATGAGTCGGTGGAGAGGCGTCTATCCCTTCTGCCATTTGACCGCCTGATGAAGAGGAGTCTGAAAGAAGTGGAAAGGATGTAGGGAGGGTCCCCAAACCATCAAGTAATAGATTTCCATTACTGGAAAGGGGTTTCTGTGTGGGGGTGGAGGAACCCAAAAGAGGAAACTCTGTGAGTGATTTTGTCGAATTCATTTCTAGATTACACTCTTGCACTTGTGGAATAACATTTTCTCCATCTTTTATGGTGTTATGCATGCCAGCACGACCAGGGTCCTCCTCATCTAAGATCAGGAGAGGAAAGGCTCTTGAAGTAGCACCTTTGCTTAGATCTGTTTTTGAGTTGAGAGCACTTCATAGGCACCGGGCAATTTTTTGACAAATGGCCGTGATTTTTGCAATTTCTACAGAAAACTGATTCTCACTGGGCTGCTAGATGGTTCAAAGAACCACACTTTCTACATTCTTTGGGTTGTCCGTTGTAGAAAACAAAACCTCTAATTGTTCCTAATTGGATGATGGATGGCAGGTGGAGGAGCTCTCCTTTCTCATTGGTTCTCAAACGAACATGAAACTTGGTTGCTCCCGTCTTAATTCCATCTTCATCTTTGATTTGAAAAGCTTTGGTAACTGAGCAATGCATTGAGAGCCATGTAGATATATCCTCAATTTTAATCCTCTCTGAGTACATCATCACAGTCACAGTTCTGAGTTCTCTCTCAGCCAGTGGAATCAATTCAATCTTTTGGAAGCAAACCGCTTCCTTCTTTTTTGTTTGAAATCTTTCTAAACACTGTTCGTATAGCAACAGAGTCGCAAAAATGACTTCAAAAGATTTCCTACCCGGTAAAGCAAAAATGAAGTCCAGTTGAGAGGGGTTAAATCCCAATTCTGTCTGCAGTATCCTTCTGCTGAAAGTCAGCCGATCCATTTCTAGATCTTCCAACAGCACAAATCTTGCTGCATTTCGTTGTGGTACTTGAGCTGCCATTTTGTCACTCCAAAACCAACAGGCAAAACCAAAACATTAGAAAGTAAATTGGAACCAAGGAGACAATCCCTGGGTGAACCACCTTCCTGATCATGGTGTCTCCCCTGCCAGGTAAGTATCAGCTTGCAAGCTGCCAAGCCCCCCAGGAACTGCAACAGAGATAGTGGAGTGGATGCAGTGTGAAAATTGCACCCTCTGGTACCACACTGAGTGTGTCACTAATGTGGTACCAGAGGAGGCATGGCTGTGCAAGGAGTGTGACATCAGTGCTTGCTTGTAAATAGTTTTATTATTGTATATATTATTTTTGATATGTTATTGTATCAATTACATGTTCTAGTTTATATTTCTATATTTACTGCATTCTTTGTTTATTTGTTTTAATAAATATGTTCATGTTCCTAAAACATTTATCAAAAGTGCATCAGTGTTTTTTTTGTTGCACACAGTTTCCTAAAACCTAAAGCCATGTTTGATACAGTGACCGTTATTGACGGGTTATTATAGACCTCAGTGATAAAAAAAAGTAACATACTGAAACTAAATGATGATCTAAATGAAGGACTTTTGGTGGAGGATACAAGCTTTCATAATACACACATCCTACCAAATAATTAACAGCAGAAGCTAAGTTTATCTAATAAAACATTAGCAGAGCTGCTACTTACACACCGTTGAAAACACGTGAAGTTTTCACTGAAACTAAATGCACATCCAAATCAGTTATTTCGGCCTGACAACAGATAATATACATAGCATATGAAGTAACAAACAGCAAAAGTTAAGGTAATTCACATAAATTTATATATAAACGATACCTTCACGTCGTCGAAATCATGATGCCCCGTTGTACGGTTTCATGTTACGCTCCCAACAATGACTGTACAGAATCTTGTTACACGTAACATAGTTCCCCACCCAGCACCGCCTCAGCAAATCGCCTTTCATGAGCATTACATCGGCCAAAAATAAACCAATCAAAGCTAAGAAATGAAGATAAGACCCTCCCCCAGTAAATGACATATCAAAAGTTCATTGGTCCAATCCGTTAAGGGTTGCCCTGACGTTTTTACGTGCCCGGAAGCGAGTTTTCGTGTACGGATTGTGATGCGGAACTGCTAACTAGCCAATTATGTGCATTACTACTGTAATATTAAAAAAATGTATGGAGGTCAACAAGTAAGGCTACTTGTCTATTTTTACATGCCCCAAATAATTTTTGCCTAATTACAGGGGAAAATAGCCCATTTATAATTTATTTTAATAATTTATAAAACTCACGCATTTACTCTGTCCGTTATTTTTTGCCAAGCCAACTCTGTTTCTGTTTCTCTTTCTTTCTTTCTTTCTTTCTTTCTTTCTTTCTTTCTTTCTTTCTTTCTTTCTTTCTTTCTTTCTTTCTTTCTTTCTTTCTTTCTTTCTTTCTTTCTTTCTTTCTTTCTTTCTTTCCTTCTTTCCTTCCTTCCTTCCTTCCTTCCTTCCTTCCTTCCTTCCTTCCTTCCTTCCTTCCTTCCTTCCTTCCTTCCTTTCTTTCTTTCTTTCTTTTAGTTATAACAGGCTTGTAGTCTTCCTAAGCAAGCATTAAAACCTCCAACTCAGTTTCACCGAAGTATGTAGCTCGTTTTTTTGTCCCTTGGTTTTCATGGTGACTCCTGATTTCTGCGATCCATTGAAAATGTCTTTATGTACTCGGCGTGCGCGTGCATTAACTCTGGGTTACCATTAGGAGGTTGATTAAACTAACTCCTCACAGGTGTTTTGGAACCGACATACCCAGAGTAAGCTAGTTTGGGGTTAATCAACCAAGAGTTCAAGGTTTATCTGACGGTAAGTTAACCTTGCTTTCTGGAATACACCCCAGATGATGTGTTTTGCAGGTCAGATTCGATGATGTTGATAAAACAAATAATCCGATGAACTCAGCTGTGATTCAGGCCCCCAAATGAACAACAAAATAATACATCCACATATTTCCTTGTGCTGGACCCCGCGTTGAGGGTCAGACACGAATATTATTGATAATCCGAAAAATACAACACCCTGAGTTGCCTCGCGTGTGTCAAGGATTTCCTGGAGGTTGTTAATAAATCCGCATATTTCCTCGCGATGACGTGTTTTGCGGACCAATGTGACCAATGTGTCGCACGTACGTCATCTACGGGGCGTGAATAGAGCGTGGACCAATGTGCTGCATGTACGTCATCGAGGCGGAGTCAGCCCGCCCAGGCTCTCCGCACTGTCTTCTTGGTCATTTCAGATAGATCTCTGAGCTGACCAGTCGCATTTCGTGGGACTAGCATGGACAGGTGCTGCTATTTTCTCGCAACTCTTGTTTGGTTTAGACCTTATTCAGAGCAGCGCCATGACAGGTATGAAAGTGAGGCTGTGAGGGATAGACTTACCGTGTTTCCAATGGCATCCGCTGTAAAAAGCTGAATAAACTCATAGCTTACTTACAATTTTCCACAGCTTACATTGTCGGGAGTTTTTTGTCAACTGAAATTTCTTGGAAACATATTTTTTCCAGTGTTTCATGAGCAGAACAATCCAAAAACACATTAAATAACAGTACAGCCCATTGAAGAGATGCATGTCTATCCCTCACAGCCTCGCTTTCATTATCATTAAAAATCAAAGATGGCGCTGCCGTGAATAAGGCGTATGGATCTAAGAGGCGGAGCTCCGGCCTGGTCACAGCACGGAGGTTGGAGATGTCATTCAAGCTTCTGGATTGTAAGAGAACGGACGTGTTTCGCAGGGGCTCCTCACGACAACTTTTGGAATATCTCTAAAGTTTTGGATATATCTCTGTTCTTTCACCAACAAAACAGGATTTAAAATGTAAGTCAGTTTTTTATGCTTTTTAACATGATGTAGTTTTAAATATCATGATGTGCTTAATGTAAAATGTTACATTTTACAAATAATGAAAGTTAAATGTATCTTTTTGTAATATAAAATGTGATGAAACTCTTAACTTGTTCTTAACTTAACTTAAGTAACTTAACTTTTCTGTAAATGACTGAACGTCTATCTTTTACGCTTTATCATTTTTTAAAATGTTGTTTTAGATGTTTTAATACACATTTTGATAACGTTAATTATTGAATTATATTTTTTTAACTTTATTCATTATTTATTTTTATGTCTAATCTTTGGAAAGTGTTTGAACAACGATATAAAATGTTTAATACCTTTAAGCACTGTGTAATTGTATGCAGTACAGTTTCAAATATAGTAATTAGGGTTATTTGGATGATATAATTTTAATACATGTGTAAAGGGAAAACCTGTACTGTGTTTTAATGATATAAACTGACTAAATGGTTTTAAACAATGCATGTAAAAAGGTCCATTGTTTAATAAAAATAAGAAACACTATCTCTGTGTTCTGTCATCCTTAAAGACTGAACAAGACAGGTGCCTGAAACAGGTGTACAACCCGCGTCCCAGTCGGTACCTGATCAGACGGGATGGGGTTTCGGTTTGTGGGGGAAATTTTCCTACGGTCACATGGTCAGACCGGAAGTGGGGTGGTGAGGGGTGGAAAGAGGTGGGGAATTTTCCCACGGTCACGTGGTCAGACCGGAAGTGGGTGGGTGGGAGGGTAGAAAAGGGGCGGGGCTTATTTTTATGGGTGCAATAAATCACTCAAAGTGGCATATTATGCCCTTCATTCTCTATTTTAATATTTAGCTCTTTTTGTTAAATTTCAGTTTTATTGATCAGTAATAGGCTAGCCATTATAACAGAAGTAGCTTCAGTCAAACAGCAGGATACAACGTTAAAATAGCCTAAATATAAAGTTATGAAACTTCACTTTGCCCTCAGCCAAAACGATTTACCAGGGAACCATTTATAGATTAATGAGACCAAAGATAGCCCGTTAGATAAACACAAGACAAAATTATATCTCATGTTTAACCACTAGACTAGAGACATCAGAGCCAGCGGCAACCATCAGAAGCACTGGCCGAGGTACGGCTGTTCCAGGCGGGGAGACGAGCGCTGAGCGCAGCATACAACTCCGATAACTTAAGATCAAATTTTTAAATAGACGCTATCTTTATAAACAAATCACATATTTGAGCTTTAAACAACTACATTGTCGACTGAAAAACTATTAAAACTACATCTCGTGACACAATAACAGTAGTTTTGGTAACACTTTATTTTACGACCCGCAAACAACTGTGTAAGTACACTGAAATTACAGTGTACGTTTAGTGTACTTCCATGTAGGTATAAGGGAACAATATGTTAAGTTTTGGGTAATAAAGGGGTAACAAGCGCCACTTTAATTTACAGCCCGCAGGAATTACACTTACCTTGAAACTACGCAGAACAAGGGGGTAACAAGCACCACTTTAATTACACATCAGCTACGGCTGAACTCATAAGCATATAACGTACCATTTAGAGTGAAAAAACGAAAAGAAAATCCAAAAAAGTCGAAGGTACAAGCCTGTGTACATATTTTCATTTCCGAGCAAAGGAACTACTCCTCCCATAAACCACCGCGCCTCACTAAAGTCGACTGAAGCCACCGTGAAAGAACCTTTTGAGTGACTTCCAAATCTAACGACGGCCGCGTGAACTTTTTCCTCCAGTGAATTTTATATAGTGAATGTGCAGGGAAACTCCTTTTCCTCGATTTACTGAAGCTTATGCACATGCTAAAACATTGAGCATTCGGCTTGCTCATTGGCTCTGCTGTGGCTACTGTACATCCAATGGCGCGAGGTCGTCTGCTGGAGGTGCGGCCAATGAACTTAGCCCTACGTCATTACTAGGCAGGGGCGGACTTAACCATTAGGCAAAGGCTCGGCAACTGCCTTGGGCCCCGAGCTACCTAGGGGCCCCCAAAATGTCCCATTAAATTATGCTTAAGTTGTTTGTTTGTTTGTTTTCCTTTTCGCAAATTATATATTTCTAAAAAACGCATAAATCATTAGTGTCGCAGACAGAAGGGCCCCCCACCTCAACTCACTGCATTGGACTATTCCATTTTCTCATTTGACTTTCTGCGTGCGAAAGTGATAAGGCTGTAATGCGCCAAAAAAAAAAAAAAAAACTGACGGAGAAAAAGAAGTGACAGGCAGAGTGTACAGAGCAGTAGACAGAGTAAAAATGAAGCAAATCTACAGCCAACTTACCCAAGCGGTGCTGAAAAAGCAGGACGCGGAAGGAAAGCAAAACGTTTTCAGCAACATTGCAGAAGGTAAACTTTTTTGTGATGCCCGCTGACAATGACAACAATGCTAACAATATGTTAGAAGTCCATGGCCGTAGCCAGCTATGAAGTCAACGAAGTCCGGACCTCTGTCATTTTTTTTACATTCAAAAATAAAATGTCAAGCTCTCTATTAATCAGCCGTTTAAACCACCTCATATGAGAGCGCGTGGGTACACGTACTCCGTGTTGCCAGATCCACCTTATGGAAAGGTGCAGTAGTGTTCTGGACCTGTTTTCTGGTTTAATGTGACACTTTAGGAAGTTATAAAGTGGAAAGTTATAAGTTAGGCTTAGTGATATATTAATCTTATTTTCAAAACACAAGCTTTGGACTTAGTTCGGACTATTATTATTAATTTGTTTTGTTTTTCGTAGCAATATCTGGCAACATTTTACTGTCGGCATTAATATAAAAAAAGCTTATGGACAAACTGCAACTGCATAAAGTTACCACATTCGGTAAGACAAACGCAATGATCATCGTGATTATCTGGAAGAAATGTATAACACTATCAAAAACTATAGCATAATATACAGATCTGTTTGAATGAAATTTGCCAAATAACTTACTGACCAGCTGGAAGACGTCTCATGCTGTTTAGTTAACCTTTCAAAGTCATCATAAAAACATTAATTAAAGCAGTGTTTCTCAACTAGCAATCTATTCAGTCAGCATATTTGTGTTTTGATCTGTGCGAATTACAGAATTATAAGACTTGTTAGACCGATTTTTTCTATATTTCTTTGCACAAAACTCTCCAGAAAGTGCCATTTAATGGTTTATTTTTAAAAAAAATTTTTTTACTTTTTTCGTTCTCTTTTATAAGATCGGATGGGGGGCCCCATACTACCTTCGCCTTGGGCCCCCAATTTGCTAAATCCGCCACTGTTACTAGGGTTGGGTACCGAAACTCGGTTCTAACAGGGAACCAGTTCTGACATAAACGGTAGTAACCAGACCGAATCAGAATGAAAATTTCGGTGCCTGATTTCGATGCCTGACGCCGCCTTCACACTGGCAGTTGAAATCAGCTCGTGATACCGCAATACGTTCCCAACGGACGTCGTACTACACAGTGAAAAGCGTCGGACGCGGGTAGAACAAAAAGGTTGATTCTGTCAGTTCTGTATGATCTCTCTGATGAGGGTTATATTAGACATATTAATAGGAAGGCTGCTGACAGGTCGACTAAAAACTGTGATATTGTGATCAATAGTTTAATGTCTGCCTACAATTTAATTGTATTAACTGCCCCCCTAATAACGTTAGAAAGTCATGAAAATAAAAAATAACATGACAAATTCTTGTTATAAAATCATTATGTATTGTATTAAACGTTAATAAATCAGGTTTGTTTATCAGTACCATAGCAACGCTCAACTTCCGCTGGAATTTTCGGATAGGAACCGTCCGTAGCTTTTCGCAAGAGTTCAAATTTTTGAACGCATCCGGATGACCAACGGACACGATTTTCTTCGCACCGCACTCGGTCGGACCCGTTTTCGGACCCATTCGCATGCGGTCTGCGAATCTCCATAGAAAATGAATGACTTCCGGTCATTTCGTAGCCGCATCGGAGCTGATTTCAACTGCCAGTGTGAAGGCGGCGTGAGTCTGTGGCATGCGGTGGCATGAGGCGCACATACGCAGTCTCTCGCTGTCTCCCTCTCCGACGTGCGCGTGATGGCGAGTGAAAAGTGACATTCCTAAGACTTCCATGAAGAAGGCGAAGGAGCAGTCTACCCTTCCGTCGCCGTCATTCCGTGTCTATTTTTGAATGGGATTGATAGAGACGGCAGACGACAGACCAGCGGCGATGTTATGGCGACGTCTCAGTAAGAATGTAACTGACGGCGACGTGACGACGGCGTCACGTGAGAAATATTTACAAAAATATGACGTCTGAACTTGGCACTTCGCCTAACAAGACGCCTGATACACACGTCGTCCCTCTGCACGTCGCCTAATAAGACACCTGATACACACGTCGTGTGTCACCTAATAAGACACCTAATAAAGACGACCCCCCATGAATTTCGCCTTTAAACATTTCAAAGTTTGCAAAGATGTACTTGTTATAGGCTATTGCTTTTAGCCTACAGTAATTAGTAAACTCATTTCTCAAAAAGGGCCACTGGTGCTTTAGGCTAACTAAGTTTATTCAATGCTTTATACAGTCAAAAGTTTTTGAACGGTAAGATAGGCCTATTTTAAACAGTAATATTGTAAAATAGGCTATTTATACAACTTAAAATGACTGTTTTCTATTTTGAATATGTTTTAAAATGTAATTTAGACTATTCCTGTGATCAAAGCTGAATTTGCAGCATCATTATTCCAGTCTTTATATTGCCTCATTTAAGGATATTGTTCACTTCAGATCTATCTACAAAATATATAAATAAAATAGTCGACAATGACAGTTTTGAACATGAACATACATTGTGTTGCATTTTGTGACTAAAAGACTATTTCCCTGCCATATATTTTTTTCATTGTTGATTTCTTGAAATAATAGGCTATTAAAATAGCTACTTTCTTGTCACCTTCTCCTGTAAACAATATTGTGAATAGTTTCATATTGTGTATTCGCCCATTATGGTCAACTGTGTTAATTAAAATTATTACCACCTTCAAAAGTAGAAACTCAGAATGACACCTTCCAGAATATTATGTTTATAGATTACAATTAATTAATTTATCTGTTATCTAATATCTAATTTGCATTCTCATATCCAGTAGAAAGTGAATTATTAAAAAGAAAAACAATATTATGTTCGCATTCAGAGATGACATAAATGACATATAGGCCTACAACTTTGTATACAATACTGAATTTGTATCAATGATATTTTCAATGTCATCAGAACACAAGAGAAGAATAATTTATTAGAAACATAACAAAGGAAAGATAAAAAAAAGTTAGGGGTAAAAAAAATTATAATAGGCCATTCTACAGAATTGGTGCAAAGTCAGACTTGGAAACATCTTGAATTTTTTTAGTTTTTTCCCACAAATTTTGCACGTATGCAAATTGTATAATATCCAAGGTACGCTTTTCTAGTAACTGTGCAGTTAATTCTCATATTGTATTTTCAGAAAATGCTGGAATATTTTCCTTGTCCCCAAATTTGTCACTACCGAAACACAATATTAAATAATTTATTAAGAAGGCTTATAATGACCTATTAAGATTTTGTTTACATCTACCTTACAAATATATATATTTTTTATTTTTCAAAAATATTTTTACAGGTTAAATCAATAAAGATTATAATTTTAATAATTTTTTAAGTGTAATTTATGAGATTTGTTGTATTTTGAACCCAATCTTTCTTTGTAGAAGGCATAAAGTTTATCGTGATTCTGATTTCAAAGTTAAGGATTCATTAGTTTGAATATGCCTTGAACCAAACACTATCGTAACATCTTAGTTGATAATTCAATATACTTTATTTTTGACAAAACATCCCATGTTACGGTAGTGACTGCACATTTTTGGTAGTGACATGATGTTTTGGTAGTGACCACAATACTTAGTTTGCCATTTTTGGTAGTGACATGATGTTTTGGTAGTGACCACAATACTTAGTTTGCCATGGCTGAATCAGACTGTCCACATTTTATGTTAATATAAATAAATAACTATGATGCACATATGCAGTCAGTACATATAGCAGACACACAGCTGAAGAACCTTTGGTCTAATAAAACATTGGTACCTAGTCAATCGTTCCCTGAGATTTGTTTTCATGATAATCGAATGTAAAGAGTTTTATCTCTAAAAGCTGTTTAGCGTATAATGCTAGTACTGGGGGCATTGACTAAGTAAAAGAAATCGCTAGTTTATACTAGGGGTGGCTCGATACCACTTTTTTATGTCCAGATACCGATACCACAAACTTGAGTATCTGCCGATACCGATACTGATACAATACCATACCATACCATATTTTTCTCCCTCTTAATTAAGCTGTTAATAACACGTTTGTCAGGAGGATGCACTGTGATTAACCTAGCCATCTAAAAAGCATCATGCTCAAATAGTGCAATAAATGTTCTACTCCCCTAAAGGAAGAAATACGTAGCCCACAACATCTACTGCTGCTTAATTTTTATTAAAATATTTTTTAAACAGAACTTGTAGCAGCATTTTTAATTATTCAGCACCATTCAATTAATTAAATTTAAAGTCCAACTGTGCAAATAAAAAATATATATAATTCCAATGCCAAATACTGGATGTAACACAAAACTCTATGTAGCCTAGTCATAACTTAAATAAATATAATCTTACCATAAAAATAATGGTATCTCCATTATAAAATGTACAATTGAACAGAATAGTACAATAAGGCACTCACAAATTAAACTCTACTTGGCCATTACACCTGATAAAGGGAAAACACATTTTGGGTAGACAGTCCAAGCTCTAAAGTTTTTCACATGTAACATCTGGGGATCATAGGTGTAATTTGAGGGTGCGACATGTCCCAGCCACTTTTTCTCAGGATCGATATTGCCCCCCACCACTTTTGAAACATTATGAGGCACAGATGTAATACAAATAAATAAAACATCTCCATTTAACAGAGCATTAATTAACATAGTTTGACCTAGCGCTAAAATGTGTTTGTTTTTTTTTTAAATCAAGCTGAGCGCTCGTTGCCGCTGCGATCAGTTGCACGGATTACAGTGTTCTCTTGTGGCGCGCACAATCTTCACTCGGACGCGCTCCAATCTATCGCCGTTGCGGAGACTCACAAAACAAAATGCACACTTTTTAAAATATAACTCCACACAGCTGACATGATAATTGCTGACAGGTCTCACCTTAAGGTGCGTTCCATTCAAACGTAAAAGGACTGCGAAGTGGACTTCACAGGATATTTCACCATCTTAAGTGAGATTACTATTCGAAGGGAACGAACATTTCGGAACGAACATTTTCACATTCGGCACTGCAAACGGCATAGGGAATAAGGGAACATCAATACATCACTTCACAGGAAGTCAGTGAAGTCCACTTCAACTGATATACCGTGTTCAGGGAGTAGGGAGCAGTGAACACTGCCGTAGGGATCCTGTCGAATGGAACGCACCTTTACTCAGTCTCGTTCTAGCTACTGTTCACGTGACGCCAGTGTTGCCACATGCAAAACGAAGCATTGAGAACTTTGTAAGTGTACAGACCGTTTAATAAGTAAGATACGTTATAAAGACAGTTCACTTCGTGTTTACAGACAGGAGCCATCTTAGAATATAGTCTCGATAAGTCAAACCACGAACGTCATGCTGAGTGAGCTGAACTGTATGAAGTTCAGCGAACTTCTGAACTGTATGAACGGCGTTCAGGGATCGACTTATCGAGACTATATTCTAAAATGGCTCCTGCTGTGTATACATGAAGTGAACTGTCTTTATAACGTATCTTCTTATTACACGGTTTGTACACTTACAAAGTTCTCAATGCTTCGTTTTGCATGTATAGACCCTCAGTATGTTACTGTGTTAGTCTGGGGCTATTTTGAGCCTTGTTAGTGGTATAAATTAGCGATTTCTTTTTACTTAGTCAATGCCCCCAGTACTAGCATTATACGCTGAAACAGTTTTTAGAGATAAAACTCTTTACATTCGATTATCATGAAAACAAATCTCAGGGAAAGATTGACTAGGTACCAATGTTTTATTAGACCAAAGGTTCGTTGTTCGCCGGAGTTCTCCTTTAAGTAATTGTAACCTCATCACATTACAGAATTTGAACAAAATCTTGCATACTAAAACACTAAAACACTACTAAAACATACTACAGTAGTAATTATTTGCACAACTGTACTAAAATGTAGTTTATTCCTCCAAATAAAGGATTATGTGTTCCCTTTTGTCACTACCAAAACAATAATGTCACAACCGAAACTTCAAGACATGTGTCGGTTGTGACTGTTTTGGTAGTGACAATTTTAGCTACTTTTGAGCCTAGCTCGAAGATGCTAAACAGCAAATGGTTAGCAATCGCTGGTCAGAACAGTTGAACACATATAACAACTAAATTTTATGGAATAACATCCAAAAAAGTTTTCTCAATAGCAGAAAAAATGAGTTTGGTAGTGACATTCCTTAAAGTTACACACAGATTTTTAGACTTTAGAACACATTTACCTCAAAATGATGGGATCAATCTACTCACCATATAGCACATGAGAGAGAGGGACACAGGAATGTTTCCTGATCAAAAATGTAGGGGTGTGGTTAAAATCAGTCTCAGCCAATGGACTACAACATTCACTGTTTTTTTTTAGATAAAGTTTCATGATTTAAAAATAAAAAATATTATAAATATATTTTTTAACTTCATTTTTAAAAAGAAAATATATATATTTATTTTTAAACAAGAATGGAAAAATTTGCAAAAAATTTTTCAATATCATTTTCACAAGTTGAAATTTAGGGGTTAGGGTTTGGGACAGCCACCTCCTAATTGAAAGTAGCCCATAAATTATGTTTTTATATATATAACGCTTACTGATATCTTAAATATTATTGTGGGTTTAAATAGATAATTAAAGGATCTTAGTAAACATCTAAGATTTTAATAATTAAATGCTTTTCAAATGTGTTTTTTGGATGAGGGACAGCAGTTTGCACCAATTCTGTAGAATGGCCCATTGTGGTGCTACGTTGGAGTCACACGTTGGTGTCACGTGTCTTTGGCGGCGGCGTGCTGTGGTGCGACGTTGGAGTCACACGTTGGCGTCATGTGTCTGTGTTGCGGTGTACCCCTTCTGTCACGTAAAAGTACACGACTGTCGACTTTGGTAGGTTATCCGTGGCATTATCCCGCCGCCGAAGACACGTGACACCAACGTGTGACTCCAACGTAGCACCACAATAAATTAATATCAATTTTTTTACCCCTAGCTTTTTTTATCTTTCCTTTGTTATGTTTCTAATAAATTATTCTTCTCTTGTGTTCTGATGACATTGAAAATATCATTGATACAAATTTAGTATTGTATACAAAGTTGTAGGCCTATGTCATTTATGTCATCTCTGAATGCGAACATAATATTGTTTTTCTTTTTAATAATTCACTTTCTACTGGATATGAGAATGCAAATTATACACCATCAAAGTCACAACGTTTTGCACAATTATTAACAACAACTTTAAAGTTGAACAGATAAATTAATTAATTGTAATCTATAAACATAATATTCTGGAAGGTGTCATTCTGAGTTTTTACTTTTGAATATATAGTCTTTTAGTCACAAAATGCAACACAATGTATGTTCATGTTCAAAACTGTCATTGTCGACTATTTTATTTATATATTTTGTAGATAGTGAAGTGAACAATATCCTTAAATGAGGCAATATAAAGACTGGAATAATGATGCTGCAAATTCAGCTTTGATCACAGGAAGTCTAAATTACATTTTAAAACATATTCAAAATAGAAAACAGTCATTTTAAGTTGTATAAATAGCCTATTTTACAATATTAATGTTCAAAATAGGCCTATCTTACCGTTCAAAAACTTTTGACTGTATAAAGCATTGAATAAACTTAGTTAGCCTATAAGCACCAGTGGCCCTTTTTGAGAAATGAGTTTACTAATTACTGTAGGCTAAAAGCAATAGCCTAACAAGTACATCTTTGCAAACTTTGAAATGTTTAAAGGCGAAATTCATGGGGGGTCGTCTTTATTAGGTGTCTTATTAGACACACGACGTGTGTATCAGGTGTCTTATTAGGCGACGTGCAGAGGGACGACGTGTGTATCAGGCGTCTTGTTAGGCGAAGTGCCAAGTTCAGACGTCATATTTTTGTAAATATTTCTCACGTACGCCGTCGTCACGTCGCCGTCAGTTACATTCTTACTGAGACGTCGCCGTAACATCGCCGCTGGTCTGTCGTCTCTATCAATCCCATTCAAAAATAGACACGGAATGACGGCGACGGAAGGGTAGACTGCTCCTTCGCCTTCTTCATGGAAGACTTAGGAATGTCACTTTTCACTCGCCATAGATGAGTGCATAGTTTGCAAAGTAAATGCACAAATCACACCTCATAGATATGGAACGCTTTGGCGTTCGTAGTAGCGCGTCACACAAACGGCACGTGATACAGTTGCCTACAACACCCACCCACCCAGGGCACGAGCAAAATACTGTATCTGTAAATCTCCCGCTTTATATTAAACAAACTGTCAACACGGGCTTTTGCGATGCACAGAGAGACGCTGCGCTGCCTATGACTTTAAACGTGAGTTGAGAGCGTACATTTGCACTACGTGCCTGTCTTTTAAGCAAAAAAGATACTTTTCACTAAATATCTACTGTGGCGTAGGGCAAGGGCGTGAGGTGCTTGAAAGAAGCGTTCGACTCGAGTTCGAATCCGCCTTTGGCCGAACTCTCTTCTCCTTTTCCCAACAC
This sequence comes from Hybognathus amarus, assembly GCA_030378365.1. Classification (NCBI taxonomy): domain Eukaryota; kingdom Metazoa; phylum Chordata; class Actinopteri; order Cypriniformes; family Leuciscidae; genus Hybognathus; species Hybognathus amarus. The sequence continues at coordinate 112,625 of JAQIUQ010001585.1, read as the reverse complement.
CGAAACCGTGATATGACATTGTGCCTTTATAACACAGCACAAGACTGTAATTAAGTAGCCTATATAACCATTCTGTTTGTGCTGTGTGAACATGGTGATCTGGTGTTTTCTCCAAAATAAAAACTCAAGGGTTTATTTCTTGCAAATGAAGAAATTAGGACAAAACTATTGTAATTCATTTTCCTATACAATAGTGTAAGTAAAATATACTTTTGAAATATTCATTTTCATTTATACAGTACATTTATAGGCTAGGCCTATATGGATTTTACGTGATAGGAATAATTATATAAATCATTATTACATTATTATAATCGTTTGGTATCCTAAAACAGACTGAGACTTTATATCATAACTAAAAAGATGTCTGATCCCTCTTTAATGTCCAGGTTCACGTCAAAGCTTTTCCTTTGTTCAATGTCACAGTTCATGGGTTGAGGCCAGTTAAAGCTCTTAATTTTGAGCTCTCAAAGTGCACCAGATTGATGCATTTAACCTTAAAATGTACAAATTTTTCTTGCGGGGGAGCATGCCCCCGAACCCCCTGAGAGGGACAGAGGTCTCAACATAGTTTTACAAAATCATATGGGAAAGAACAATAATCTATGAACTTTACTCCCAAAACATAAAAAAAAAATCAGTACAATTGTTACTAATGCAAAATTAAAATTGGGAAAACTATACATTTGGCCTACAAGACATTGTGCCCAGGGGACATTGTGACGACCACCTAGTACCCCCGCCCCAACATACCCAGCAATTTTAAATAATTGTTGGGAATACTGTAGTATCGAGAGAGGATATGGATAGAAGATAAATCAGTTAACAGAAAAATATCAGATTGCAAATATTGAATGAAGTATGTCACCTGTATGGGAGAGGTTCCGAAATGGATTATACCTGAGGTTAGAATTGATTTAGGAATATTAGATAAGAAACGGGAATGGGAGGAAATGAGTATGGTTGAGTGTAAAGTTAAAAAGTACATACAGGAAAGATTCTATGCAAGTATGCACATTTACACTGATGGATCTAAAGATCCAAGAACAGGGATTACGGGAATAGGAGTGTATATTCCAGAGTTTAAAATATCAATATCTAAACGACTAACGTCTAAATTGTCAATATATACAGTGGAAATGACCGCTATTATAATAGGATTAACATGGGTAAAGTCAGACAGAATAGTGCTATGCTCTGATTCTGCTTCTGTTTTAACATCCCTTATTACTCATTGTACGGCTAGAGAAGATTTGATGAATGAAATATTATCATTATTATGGCGAATACAAAGGAAAGGAGTAGAAGTTGGATTCTGTTGGGTGCCAGGCTGCCAGCGCATGTAGGAGTAGCTGGTAATGAGGCTGCTGATGAATTAGCAAAAAATGCTTTAAAAAAGAAGAATAATATTCCATTAAGTAAAAGTGAAGTTAAATCTATTATTAAGGAAAATATTATTAAAGAGTGGCAGGAAAAATGGAATACAGATAATAAAGGGTGGTATTTATATAATATAAAAAAAATGGTAGATACTAAGAAAAGTATAAATGGTAGAAATAGAAAAGAAGAAGTCATATTGACTAGGATGAGACTTGGTCACTCAAGATTGAATGTAACACTCTTTATAATTGGAGTTCATGAGACTTATGTGAGAATATGATTGTAAAAGGTATGATGAGGAAAGAAAGGATTTGATATCCTATTTAAATGAAAGAGGGAAGGTTAATAGGGATTTGGCATATTTGTTAGGTTATGAGTTTAATAAAGATAGAGTAGGATATAGAATACTAATAGAATATATATATATATATGTGGCGGGTCACTCCATTCTACTGTTGCTGCTACACATCACCACGGACACTCACTTGGATCAGGTTTCTTTATTGCTGGAACACAGTATGACAGTGTTGAATCTTGGGTTCAGCAATTAGATCTCGGGACAACAATCTAAATAGCATGTAAAGCAAGTGACAATTAGCACGCGAATTCACATGTAAATTAGCTTGGTCGCAAATCTCTAAAACATGGCTTTACACGACACATAAATCGACAAATAAACTCAAAATAGTTAACTGAAATCATTATAAGTACATTGCGTGACAAAATACGAGACATATGTACTTCGAATTATAGGAAAACATTGATTGTCCCAGACCTCCCAAATTGCGTGACTTACCCATTTCTCTTCATATCACACTGTGGGTAAGTGCAACGCGATTCCCACAGTCACACAGAATCAAACTGCCCCTAGATGGCGTAGTTGCATCACTTTTAACATAATTTAACTAGCAACTCTTTTTACTCCGTTACATTACATATATATACTACTGGATTAAGTGAAAGGATTTAAATATAGAATAAGGATGCTTTGGTCTACTCCAGATTTTATAGTCCTGTCTGTAGGAGCTGAACACGCAGCGACAGGTGGGCTATGGGAAATGGAATGAGATGAAGCATCAAATAATTAAATAAGGATGGATATTTGAGGAAGAAGAAAATAAATAATAAAATAAGGAAAATCTGACCATAAGATATCATGACTGCACAACAGCAAAGGTAGGTGGCGATATGCACTAAGATTGCAACGCGCCAAAAAACGAAAGAAGAAGAAGAAGATGAAGCGGGAAGTCGTATGGCTGGTGAGCATGTCGTGAGTCTGTTGTATATATTTATGTGAAAGAATTGATATGGCCTAAGTTTATTAAGTTCATGTCATATGTCTAAATACCTCTGTGATGAAATTGCAATGTGTTCAATTAAAATGTTGATGTTGTGTTGAGGGTTTTGAAGATGCTGTTTTATTGACATTGATAATCCTACTGTAAGTGAGTAGTATGAAGCTGCAGACTCGGAGACCTGCATCTACAGTCCCCATGCACCCAGAGTCCCGCATTCTCAGACCCCTCGTTTTTCGAGACAGCGCCTCCTATCAAATTGTATCGGATAAACATGTGAAGAACTTCAGCCAAAACGTGAGTGGGCTTGGGCTATCTTCAATTTTATTTAGCGAATCGTAGTAGCCTACTCGTTTGATTTATTTTATAATCAAACTACTTTAGCTCATCGATACAACATATTCTAGTCAATTTAATATTTGTAAATATTTAGATTTAAGCCGTTAATTAATGTTTTTACACCCTCTTCTCCCACGAAAATATTTTGATAGCTAACGATAGTCTTTAACCTTGGACTTTTTGTAGATAGGCCTATGTCATAAATGCCGCAGTTATTTATGTGCCCCATGTATTTCAAACCCACAAAGTTGTCCAAAGTTCAAAAACATCTCAAGGGACTAAACAGAGCAGTGCAACATGAAGGTAACATTTGCAAACATCTTTTTTTAAACATCATAAACATACGCTATCGGACCTATACTGTTGTAGGCTATTACTAACCTGGCCCTAGCCAGATTAATTTCTCTCCGCCTAGCTCCACTCATCCATCTGGAACCGATCCATTGAAAAGGCGTTTCAGAAGGCTGGGCATAATCAAAAATCCTTGCATATGATTGGATAAGCCAGTTGTCTGTCATCTTTATCGACGTGCTATTTCAACCACTCACACCGAAGCCAACCCGTGACGCTGATGAGAGCGACGCAGGAAAAAAACAAAACAGAGCAGCCGATGAACGACTACAAGCCCTCTTTAGACGAACGACTTACAGAACTCGGTTTAACATTGTTACAAGTTCAGGTAAGATCATGTCGGATATGCAGTCGGTGCGTTCGCTTGATCGGCAGACTCGAAGATGCTTGCTCTGGCAAATTTTAGAGGATGGCAAAAAGCAGAAAAGGAACCGCTTTCTGAACAATCATCAGTCACTTTGTCACTACGTCACATCTATGAAACTCCCACCCTGCGTCCTGATTGGCTAAACCAAAGTTGGTTGGACAAATCACTCTCAATGGAAGAGGTTCCAGATGGATGTGAGTGAAGCTAGGCGGAGCTAAGCGGAACGACATTCATCTGGCTCAGGGCCAGGTTAGGCTATTACACCATACATCGATGGAATCGCCCCTGCCGAATCCAGCAACATATCATTTTATGATTATGCAAAGCGACTTGTGCGTTTTTTTTAATGCAGTTGAAGGCGAAAAGTAAAGTCACGAACAGTTTTTTCTTCCGTTTTTCTTGACAGCAAGATGATGTTTAGGTGATCATTAAATAAAGTACAAAATTGTTTATTATTGGTGTTTTGTCTAATCGGATTTTTTTTTTGCTTCGCATTCAAAATATCAAAAAATAGATATAATGTTAGCATGGTAATGTTAATTAGACCATTGAAAGAAAAATTGGAATTTGAATAAAAAAATCTTTAAAAAAAAACATTGTAGCAATATTCTACATACATATCACATATATTTTTCAGAAGATAGTTCGATCTGTAATTGTATCCATTTCATCCGTTACAATTGTTTTTTTTTCTTCTTTTTTTGGCACATGCATTAAGTAGGGAACGCAAATATTTATTGGATAATTTATTTGGAGACCGTAATATTGCATCCTATTGTTTTTAATTGCATTTGGATAAGCACGCTGTACTCTGTGTGCGGGTGTTATATCTGTCGAACAGCAAGAGGCGTTGTCTCGTAAAACGAGGGGTGTGAGAATTGCGGAACTCTGGGTGGGGGATTGTAGATGCAGGCTCCGAGTCTGCAGATTCATAAAGTTGCAGTAAGTAAGACTTTTCTTTGATAAGTTGTCGTATGTATTTTGTACATACATGTCTTTATCATTGCAGAGACGAACACAGCTATGGCTCGGACTCTGTTTGGCGGTGCTTTATCAGCTGTTATTCCCCTAAATGCCAAGGATATTAGGTAATTATAAAACAGCATTTTTCAGGGACGTATACATTTCTAAAGTCAACGTAACGTTACATATGTCACAGAACGTCAATTCAATATTACAATTTTTCTCGATTGCTAACACACTGATTCAGTGGGCACAATTTCCAAACCATTCATTCATTTCTCAAAATGTACGTACTACTTGTTTTCACATACATTTTAATATTCTGATATGTGAAAAGCTCTAACGTTACACAAAAATGCCCTCATTGCACATGGGTTTAACCATGTTCTCATTCATAAAACAGAATTATCTCAAGCATCACAATGTAAACTCACAAATAGCACATATTTTTCCATGAGTAAACAATATTAATCACCTGTGCCCCTATTTACATTATCTTGAGATTCTGATTTGTGTTCCATCAGTTTTGCTACTTAATTTTAATCATGTAATAAATATGTGCTTTTGCGTCCTAACACTGGGGCAAGAGAGAGCTAAAAGAATAATCTGCTGGGTCTATAGAGGGAATGCATTTACGTCACTTTCCGCCAGAACAACCCCCCTCAGCCTGACTGAGTGGCAAAATATCTGCTGCGTGACTGGATTTAATAGGGGAAACTGCGAAAATGCGACTAAAACGAACAATTTTATCAATTTAAACTAAATGTTGGACTCAATATAGTGTTCCTTACAACTTACTAAAGATCCAGTGATCCATAGATATTGACATGCAGCCAGGAATCGTGTTGCCTGACATTTATGTTTGCCTGATTTCGACGACGGGAAATAAAAGCAATATAGACGGTAAACATAAAGCAAATTTGCCTGTGAACGCTTTATATAAATACAATGTAGGTCTAAATCCGGGTGATCACTTATATCAGTGTTCTATACACTCACCGGCCACTTTATTAGGTACCCCATGCTAGTAACGGGTATGTATAGCCTATATATCATCATATCGTCCAGCCTTAAAACTTTATAGTTTTTTTTTTTGGTTGTGTTTCTGTTTATTAAGAAACATACAATAATCCAGAATATGCAATGATAAATATTTAATTGATGAGTTGTTAATATATATATACACTCACCGGCCACTTTATTAGGTACCCCATGCTAGTAACTGGTTGGACCAACTTTTGCCTTCAGAACTGCCTCAATTCTTCGTGGCATAGATTCAACAAGGTGCTGGAAGCATTCCTCAGGGAGTTTAGTCCATATTGACATGATGGCATCACACAGTTGCCGCAGATTTGTCGGCTGCACATCCATGATGCGAATCTCCCGTTCCACCACATCCCAAAGATGCTCTATTGGATTGAGATCTGGTGACTGTGGAGGCCATTTGAGTACAGCGAACTCATTGTCATGTTCAAGAAACCAGTCTGAGATGATTCCAGCTTTATGACATGGCACATTATCCTGCTGAAAGTAGCCATCAGAAGTTGGGTACATTGTGGTCATAAAGGGATGGACATGGTCAGCAATAATACTCAGGTAGGCTGTGGCGTTGCAACGATGCTCAATTGGTACCAAGGGGCCCAAAGAGTACCAAGAAAATATTCCCCACACCATGACACCACCACCACCAGCCTGAACCGTTGATACAAGGCAGAATGGATCCATGCTTTCATGTTGTAGACGCCAAATTCTGACCCTACCATCCGAATGTCGCAGCAGAAATCGAGACTCATCAGACCAGGCAACGTTTTTCCAATCTTCTATTGTCCAATTTCGATGAGCTTGTGCAAATTGTAGCCTCAGTTTCCTGTTCTTAGCTGAAAGGAGTGGCACCCGGTGTGGTCTTCTGCTGCTGTAGCCCATCTGCCTCAAAGTTTGACGTACTGTGCGTTCAGAGATGCTCTTCTGCCCACCTTGGTTGTAACGGGTGGTTATTTGAGTCATTGTTGCCCTTCTATCAGCTCGAACCAGTCTAGCCATTCTCCTCTGACCTCTGGCATCAACAAGGCATTTCCGCCCACAGAACTGCCGCTCACAGGATGTTTTTTATTTTTCGGACCATTCTCTGTAAACCCTAGAGATGGTTGTGCGTGAAAATCCCAGTAGATTAGCAGTTTCTGAAATACTCAGACCAGCCCTTCTGGCACCAACAATCATGCCACGTTCAAAGTCACTCAAATCACCTTTCTTCCCCATACTGATGCTCGGTTTGAACTGCAGGAGATTGTCTTGACCATGTCTACATGCCTAAATGCACTGAGTTGCCGCCATGTGATTGGCTGCTTAGAAATTAAGTGTTAACGAGCAGTTGGACAGGTGTGCCTAATAAAGTGGCCGGTGAGTGTATATATATATATATATATATATATATATATATAACAATACAAAATATATGGGTATGGTTTTACAGCTAAATTCAGCATATTGACACAAATGATAACTGCAAATCCAGTTATTTCCAGTTGTTTTTGTGAATTGCAGCGATCCATTTGCTCCTCTTTCTATAGCAGTCTGTAAAAATATACCTCAGATTTTTTGTCAAATCTAGTTGTACAGTCAATCGCAAAGCTCTTTCCCACTTTATATGTGTTGTGTTCGTTTTTTGCGGCATTCACGCTGAAAACATATACAGCCACTCAGTCTTTTTGCCACTCACTATGAGTAACTGCTGGCACGTGACCGGATGGTGACGTCACGCGCATTCCCCTACTAACCCATACAGTAAAAGGACAGTGCACAGTAAGAGTACTTTAGATGAGGGAACTTTCACAATTCTTTATTCAGTAAAATGTAGCACATGTACACCCTCAAACTCTTGATTGTCAAATTTATTTGTTGCTAATTTGATTGAAGTAGAGAAAAACCAAGAAACTGCTTTAGTACTGCATTGAAATTTGACCGAATGTGCAGAGGATGCTGAATTTATTTAATTATTTATTTACTGTACTGTAATTGACACTATACTGTATTGTTGAATACCGAGTATATATTGACTTCTTTGGTATTGAACTTTTCTTGTGCTTTTTATCAACTCTGTAAGATCATTTTAAAGTAGTGTAATTAAAAAGAACTTTTCTTAAAGCTCATTTTTTTATTTTACTGTATTTGCACTCTTTCATTTATGTTGTATTAGGCATTGAGCTGTTAAATAATTCCAGTATTTTGTTACAGTAATATGAATCAATCCCACTAGTGTTCACTGGGTAGGAAGATATTCTGTGTATTTGTTAGGTTTTGTATTTTCATCTGAGGCCAAATTTTGAGTCTGTGAATGTTTTTGACTTTGATGTGACATTTTGAGGTTTGTACAAGTTGATGTGTAATTCTGAGACTGTGTTTATAGTTGTGAGAAAATGGTAAATTGTTTAATGAATTGTCTTTTTTTAATTGAGAAAAACTGTAATATGTTAGTTGCTTTGCAACTGCAAACAGCCCACCGATGAGTAGTGTTAAATTAACTATATTACTTGAAATTATATTACGTGAAAAAAAAATGGTTGTTTGTGATCATTCATATAAAAAAAGTCTGATAATTATCACATTGCGGTTGCCACCATCTTTTACAACCACTCGTGGGTTTGCTTTTTGTGACTTTAATTAAGCTTGATTTTACCTAATTTGCATAGTAAAAGCCCATCATTTTCTCTCCTACTGTCTGCAGTGAACTGAGGCAGATCCCTGATAATCAAGAAGTGTTCGCTCACTCTCAGACAGATCAGAGTATCATCATTGAACTGCTGGAGTACCAAGGCCAAGTGCAGGATGCTGAAGCTGCCAGGTAACATGTACAGGCTTGGATATAAAACACATCGGACCCTGGTGTTATAGCAAACCCAATGGCCCCTTTCTTAGTAGACAGTCTACATACATCTTTTTTTTAAAAAATTTTTTTTATCAAAATGGCTGCAACACTGTCTATACAAGATGGCATCCTTGAACACTTTAAAGTAAACGTTCCAAATTAATCTAATGTCTGTTGTCGGTAGCTCAAGTGCGTAGATCGAGTAGGTCAGAAACAGAACATAGTATCTGTACTAACTGACGGTGACTTGGTGGGTTTAATGTGCTTTTGATGTGCCGTTCGCGTTCATTGTGGACGGAGTGTGTTCACACCAATGCTACTTGAGTACGGTGTATCATTTCCATAGCAACGACTATTTACCTTAGCGTTTCAGTAAGCTTTCTGTAGCGCTGCTGCACTTGTTGTGTGTGTGTGCTTGGTTTTATTGTATTTATATGATATTTGTATTTTTGTTCTTGAATTTTTGCCATGAAAATAGCCTTAGATGCTGACATGACATTAAATCAAAACAATCAACTGTATCTATCCAGGGATAGCAACTAGCATTGAGCGTCTATCATTCAGCCTCAATGGCCTGGTTTCACAGGCAGGGCTTAGATTACGCCAGGATCAGGCTTTAGTTATTGAATAAGGACATTTAAATATATATTTTTAATGTGCCTTAGAAAAAAAAAAAAAAAACATTTCTGGTGTCCATTTTGAGACAAAACAATAGCCATGACATATTTTCAGTTGATTTCAGTTAAAACAGTTCAAATGTGCATGACTTGTCTGTGAAACCTAGGTTAAATATCACAATGTGTTTTTTTTCTTCTTCTTGTTTTGTTGAAAAAAAAAAACAATGCTTTTGTTAAATGATTGGCTGCCATTGTGATAATCTACCTAATTAAAGTTTCAATATCAAATTTCTAAAATTTCAAAAATCACTCATTAAAATAATTTATATTCATGGCTTTTCTCCTCCTTGGGAAAACTAATGATATTTCATTCTTATGCTCAACAAGATTGCATTTATTTGATAAAAAATACAGTAAAACGTAAAAAGTTCAGCGCTTTCTATTTTAATATAGGCTGTTTTAAAATGTTAGTTCTTTTCTTGTGAAGATAAAGCTCCATTACTCCAGTCTTCAGTGTCACAAGATCTTTCAGATCTCATTCTAATATGATTGCTCAAGAAACATTTCTTCTTATTTATAACAGCTATAAATAGAAATGTGAATTTAAAGATATTTAAAATGGAAGTGTTTATAAACTGTTTTTTAAAAGTTTTTATTGCACATTTTGCACATTTACAATCCAAGACAGGGAGCATTACTATATCATAATGCCCCACTTCCAAAAAAGCGAGATTTGAAATGGAATGGACTCATAAATTAAAGATCAGGGGCTGTATTCACGAAGAATCTTATCTTACCACTAGGAGTACTCCTAAATCACACTAAAATATTTTAGCTAGGAGTTTCTCTTAAAAGTTATTCACAACGCCTTTCAGACCTACTCTTAGTAAGGAAAAATGACAACTCCTAAACTAAGAGTGAGTCATCGTTGCTATGGATGACGTCACTTCTCATGCATGAGTTTCCTCGCAATGATCACGGTGATTGGTTGTTAGATGACAGGGCAATCATGCGGAACATAACACAGACGCAACAAATCAACCTCCACTTGCCTAATAATGAAAAAATGACACTTGCATTAACACTTGCTTGGTTAACTGACATTCTATTAGCCTAACTTCTTAAAGCAAGGAAATGTTGCTCCTATTGAAGTAGCCTAATTAATAGTTGAATGACGGTGGATTATGAACTCACCAAAATGGAAATTATTCTAACAAAGGTGGTTTTACATTTCTTCCATTTACATATGTGAGTGTGATATTTTCCCCACCAACATTAGTCAAGTCTAGTCACCTGTATTTATATAGTGCTTTTTACGATACATATTGTTTCAAAGCAGCTTTACAATGATAACAGGAAAATAAATGCACTGATAACTGCGTGGATTATTTCGTTTTTACACACAGGAGAAAAAATCTCCCAACTAATGCATTATTGATTTTTTTCATAATGGAAATAAATATAGATAAAAACTATTTCTCTGGTCTGTATTGTGACAGGTATCACTTTGAGGATGTGGCTGCCAGTAATAAGGCGGTAGAGAATGGCTTCTGGGAGGTCAGAGGGCTAGAGCAGCTCTCCCAATCAGAGCTGTCAATGCAGGAATGCAGCTCTGCCTGGCTGCTGTCTGGAGCTCAGTTGGTCTCTAAATTCAATGAGGAGGTACATCTGTGATCCTTTTTGACAATTCCTATTACTAATTTGTATTTCTAGTGGGAATGTTGTTGTGTTCCAGATGACACTAAATTACCTTAATTATCTCGCCAAATATAAAATATAAAACTTTAACAAAAAATTACTAAGACTGATGATATGGTATACCTGCGTTGCAATAAAAATGCATCCCAGTTTGCCTACTTATACTATGCCCTAAAAGTTTTTGTGATGAAAAAGTACATCCTTTTGAGTGTGTAGCAGAAGAGCATTGGGACATAGTGTGTGACGCAGCATCCCTTGGTGTGGAGCCCCTGAAAAAGTGTGGGGTGGGATGTTTAAAAATAAATAAATACAAACTGTTTTAACAAAAAAAGAAATAAAATGAATGTTATTAATGGGTCTCATTCATGAAACATTCGTAAATATACGAGTAAATATGAGAGTGATTTGCACGTAAAGAGACCTTCCCGAAAACTCTTCTCCTGATTCACAAATACTTTGTAAATGTCAGATGTGATAGTGAAATGTGCGTGTGTGTGTGTTAGTGAATTCCAACCAGTCATAAATGGGATGCACGTTCATTCTCAATTACCATAAATCCCGCCCATTATATCCGACTGACATCTATATATAGGCATAATATGAATGCGAATGAAAAAGAAAGATTTCTCGGATGCAGAAATTGAAGTTTTATTATCAGAAATTCATTCAAAATGCCAATTTTATTTTCAAGCGTACACTACATAGTGGTGTATCAGGTCCTAAAAAAAGGAAGCTTGGCAGCATATTACAGATGCAGTTAATGAAGTTTCATCTGTTAATCGTACAGTCCCAGAAGTGAGAAGAAAATGATTCGACATTAAGCTGGACAGCAAAAAACGAATTAGTTCACTTCGGAAAAATCGTTTTCAAACTGGAGAAGGACAACCATCGATCACCAGATCTGCTATTACTGGCTCTCATAATAGAAGTAAAAAGAAAAACCGTATGTAATTACTATATAGGCCTAAAAATATTTTTTTCAAAATGCTGTTTAAGGCTGCAACAAACGATTATTTTGATAATTGATTAATCTAACGATTATTAGAACGATTAATCGACTAATCATCGATTATTTTGCCAGCTAATCATTAAGTTTGGAATGATTATTCAGCTTTTTTAATTAGTTAAAACATTGAGTTATACATATTCTTACTATAATATAAAAAAAGAAAATCAGTTCAGCTTTTGAAATAGTGGTTTTAATGAACTTGGAGCCAACTAAACAGGTCATTCTCTTTAAGTTCAACTCAAATCACTCAACGCTCTCTAAGCATTGTTTAATATGCCCACTGCTTTTCATAGAACTGAAACAGTAAAAGGGATATTTACTTCAGGAAAAAAAAAAGGGTAAACTATTAATCTGCTAACCATTATTATAGATATAAAATTACAATAGTTTTTTTTTTTTACATGAGAATTGAGCTGACAGAGATGTTCTCATTTACCTTTTAATTTACAGAATGAAAAAGAAAAAGTAACTGCCATGATATTATTCCTAACATCTCCTTTTGTAAATCTTCATGATTATGGAACAATATACAGGCAAGTAATAAGACTATAATACCTAATAGGGTTACATTAGGTCACGTGAGATCAAACGACTACTCGACAACAAAGATATTTGTCGACTAATCGTTGCAGCCCTATTAAATATGTACCCGATTAAGGTGAATTAAAATGCAGCCTTATTAATGAGCAAAACGTTTGGATGTTAAGCACACCATTTACGCGTGGCTGGGAGCAGGTGTAGTTCCCCTTCGTAGTCACTCCGAGTTACGTCATATCCCAGGCTGGCCTTTTCGGCGGTGCGGTTGAGGACTTTGCCCAGCAGTTCTCAACCGCCCAGAAGCAGTCTGAGGCGATTAAACATATTCTGCCCCGACGGCCAGCTGCTGCCTCCACCCAGCCGTCGGCACAGACGCCTCAGCCTGCTCACCGCCGAGGGCGCCCTCCTACGGTTCCCCCCTCCCGCACGGCCCCAGCAGCAGCCTTCACCCGGACCGCGTCGTGGAGGAAACTGCAGGAAGGCGCCACAGCCCCCTCAGTCCCCGCGCCCCGCTAAACGCCAGGCTAAGCGGCGGTCCTGAGACGGGCTGCTCAGTGATGGCATCACTTCTTTCTTTTCAGGAGGTGGTAGCAGGCCCCCTCCTTCCCCCGGTGGAGGGCCGGGGGAGAATCTTTTGTTCTGCCACTCACCCACGGGTGGGCGGTACCCTAATGTGGTTAAAGAAAGAACTGGCACCATCACTGAGCACACAGAGTGGGATGACAGTGTGCGACGCCCCCGGGCCTCGACACTCTCGTCCTCCTCTGCCTCTGAGGGCGCGGATGACAGAGCGTGCCGTCTCCGGACCACACCTCTCTCATCCCCCTCTATCGCCAGACCCCTGGCAGAGCAGACCCCCGTGGAACGCTGGTCCTTCCCTGGTCTCTGTCAGGGCGCGGAGCTTGACGCACACGCGCAGGGTCGCTGTGCCACCCTCGCCTGTGCCGATCTCTCCGCCCCGCTGCCCCCCGGGGGGCCTGTGACTCGGATGATTCCACTGGATCAGTTTTTGGGGGCTTGGTTAGAGCTCCCCAATCTGTCTCGTTGGGTCGCCCGAACTATCAGGCTCGGCTATGCGATTCAGTCCGCACGGTCTCCTCCCCGCTTCAGGGAGTCCGCTTTACGGTGGTCGGTGGCAATGCCCCGATCATGAGAGCGGAGGTTGCCACCCTGCTGGCGAAGGGTGCAATCGAGGCCGTCCCTCCAGCCGAGGTGGAGTCAGGGTTTTACAGCCCCTACTTCATTGTTCCCAAGAAAACCGGTGGGTTACGACCGATCCTGGACCTGCGCATTTTGAACCGCACCCTTCACTGGCTGCCGTTCAGGATGCTCACGGCCAAACGCATTTTCGAATGTGTTCGGCCCCAGGATTGGTTTGCAGCGATAGACCTGAAGGACGCCTACTTTCATGTCTCCATTTTACCTTGACACCGACCGTTTCTTCGGTTTGCTTTCGAGGGGCAGGCATATCAGTACGCGGTTCTCCCATTCGGGCTGGCCCTGTCTCCTCGCGTCTTTACGAAGATTGTCGAGGCGGCCCTTGTTCCCCTTCGTGAACAAGGGGTTCGCGTCCTGAATTACCTCGACGACTGGCTAATACTAGCACACTCTCGAGATCAGGATATGTGCCCAAGGTTCCTACCACTCCCTTCCGGGACCAGGTGGTGAACCTGCAAGCGCTGCCCCTGGAGGAGGCAGACCCAGCCTTGGCACTGCTCTGTCCAGTACGCGCACTCCGTGCTTACGTAGACAGAACGCGGTGTTTCAGGACCTCAGACCAGCTCTTTGTCTGTTATGGTGGGAGCCTGAAGGGAAGCCACATTGCCATCCCTGGAGTTAAGGTTTTAACCACCCTACGGGTTGGTGTCTCCAGTGATCTCCATACGTAGCCCCCTGGGCCGTATGTGTACTCCTAAGTCCTCCCTACGGGGTAGGCGTGCTGCGGCATATTCCCCCGGGATATGCTCCCCAGTGTACCTTGGTATTCCTGTGTCAAGTAGGACTCCTCGTCAGTAAGTTCAGTGCGTCAGGGGTTCAGACTTGCGCAGGGCACTGGAAGACAGCTGTGAAGGTGGCGTGATTACACGTGGGACCCCCATCTCCGTCATTCCGACATAACTCGGAGTGACTACGAAGGGGAACGTCTCGGTTACGTATGTAACCCTCGTTCCCTGAGTAGGGAACGGAGACGTTACGTCTCCCTGCCACTTCCGCTGTACCGCTGGGTAGATGCCTGAGTTCAGTCTCGGCTCCTCAGCGAAGACATACTGCGGTTGTCCGCTTCCTCCTTTTATACACGGGGTGAGGCGGAGATACGCTATGCAAATTCCGCAGACCCATGGCTTTTCTTTGCCATTGGCTCGTTTTTTAATACTCGAAGAGGATTGGCTTTCTAGACGAAACCCCCATCTCCGTCATTCCGACGTAACGTCTCCGTTCCCTACTCAGGAACGAGGGTTAAATACGGTAACCGAGACGATTTCTGCGTACCAACTAACATTTGGAAAATACAAACATTTTAATGAATCCGAAAATGTATGCCAGATCCACTGGCATACATTATATATATGTATATATATATATATATTATATATATATATATATTTTTTGATTGAAGATATATTTCTTGTGGCTGAAAGGTCTATGAGTTGATTTTTATGTGCTGTCGCCATGCAGCCTGCAGTTGTGTTTGGAGATTGTGCTTTGTTACCTGTGTTTGTGTTTGTTTAATTAATAACCTTGTGACAACACCAGTGTTAACGATAACACTGCATAGTTTACAGAAAAGATATTTGTCAATGATAATCTAGACCTGTAGCGCTTATTTTGATATTTAATATTAGATCTTTTCTTTTCTTAGAACAAAAAGAATGATGTTATATTAATATAATTCTTAATAAAAAAAAATAGCTTGTTACACAGAACTTGTATTAAAGGGCACCTATTATGCCCCTTTTTACAAGATGTAATATTGGTCTTGGGTGTCCCCAGAATGTATTTGTGAAGTTTCAGCTCAAAATACCCCACAGTTTTATTATATTTATTACCATTTGAAAATGTCATTTTTGGTGCCTGTTTTAAAATGAGCTGTTTTGAGGCATACCACCTTAAATGCAAATGAGCCCCGCCCTGCCTAGCAGTCGGTCTAAGCAGAGCAGAGAGTGAGAGAAACTGCTGTTTTGAATTTCATTTCAGCGTACGTTTGAAATCGGAATATATAAATAGTACGAAGAGACTTCGGGAAAATAAACACAAATGAGAATGGACCAGTGCGTCTCGGTATGGTTATTTGATACATTTAACGTTATGTACTTAGAGTTGTAATCGCGTCCCCTTTCAAAGTATGGATGTGCAACACACAAACACCAATGCTGGAGCAATTTTTGAAACGACGTACACATTCTGTGTTAAAGTTTGCTACGTACAAGCGAAATTACATTTATGCGAGGGACCTGTTGCGTCATGTTTACTTGTCATACAGGTGTTTCTGTGGCAAATGTGAGAAGATGGCTAACTTACAGAACAAGAACATATATGCAGTTTTTTAATACAATATCTTTAAAAATATATATATGTATAAACATGTGGTTACACACTATACAAACAAGGTTTAAATTATATAAACAGTATATAAACAGACATTCTACGATGACGACAACAAATTTAGATGCATTTGACATCGACTGAAAGACTATTTGCTCAAAAATCATAAAAAACACTTACTGTTACTGGAGGTGTCGGTGGATCGCAAACGGTAGACGACGATCCACACTTGAGGATTTAAACCACAACAGGATTAACCCACGACAGAACATTTATGTTTCCAAGAGACATTGCCGGCTGTCGTTGAAACAATAGAGGATTGTGTACAGATCACCGAGGGCGGGGTCTAAGCCACAACCACACTGTCAATCAAACCCCTTGCTCAATTCTACGTCACAAAGAGCTGAATCTTAGAACAGCTCGTTCTGAGACAGTGCATATGATTTATTGAGATTGTAAAAAAATTTTTTGTCATTCTCAGGATGGTTTTGCTCATACACTGCCAACACACGTTTATGTTCAAACACCATGTAAAAGTGAATTTTCCATAATAGGTGCCCTTTAACAAAATTAATAAGACGATAATATGATATGGTATACCTTATATACCTTATGTGCAAATACTGAAAGGTCTTTGGAATCTCCCCTTACTTTAAAAACAAATGCTTATAGTGGTTCATTATAATAAATGAAAACACATCAATAATAAAATGGTACAATGGAAAATTTAAACACACCATACTTTTATTAACATAATGACAGATGATACTCATGTTGTAACAAATAAATAAAAGCTCTTTGGATTGTCCCCTTACTTTAAAAACGAATCCTTAGTTACTATACAACAACAACACATTCACTTCTATTAAAGGGGTCCTATTATGATTTTTCAACTTTAGTTAGTGTGTAATGTTACTGTTTGAGCATAAAAAAAGATCCGCAAGGTTACAAAGCTCAAAGTGTTCCACTGCAATTTTATTTAATAGAATGCACTACAACGAATGACTCATTTGCACTACAACACGTTTTTTCTGGGGTTTGTGAAGTCATAATGTTACTCATTTAAAATAATATCCACCAAACATCGTATATAAAATGCATGAGAAAATTACCTTAAAAAAACATACCACTCTGAAACATCTTGTGAAATCCGTGCTTGCAAAGTCTGTGCATAAAATCTGTTCTGTACCATCCTCTTGTTTAACATTCTTAAGCCTTGAATTGGTTGATTGAATTAACACCATCCTTAATACTTACACCTGAGCGTGAAATTTCCGGAACATGCGGTGCCAATCACAACACACTGGACCAGCTAACCAATCATGGGCTTCATCGAAACCAGAAATAACGATGCATTCAAGCCAGATAGGGGAAGAGAGGTCCTGTAATAATGTAAAATATGTGAAAAATAATGTTTTTGAACAATCAAGCATGAAAGCATTGTCTAGTACACCCCAACAAAACAAAAGAAAGACTTTGTGAAAGGGCATAATAGGACCCCTTTAAATGAAGAAATGCAACTTTTATTAACAAAAGTTCTCTTGCGCTTTTGCCTCGTCCAGTCATCACACATCACTCCTGTCCCATGACTCCTGTGGCAATGTGCAGCTTCTCTTGCTCTGCGCCATGCTTATTATGCACCAGCCCCCCTGCTCAAAATACATTCCCTATGACTACTTTGTCATAATTACAGTATGTCTTTAACAGACCGCTCTGTTGCTTAGTCACGTGCATCCTGTCACCTGTGCCCTGTAAATCATCTTTTCACAGTTGAAATCCTCCACAATCAATTTAATTTAATTTCCAACCATATCGGAGAGAATTGTAGTAGCACATTGATCTGCTAGTCGTGGTTTTTATGCGAAGAACTCTCCTCTTGTGTTTACAAAATGATGTAATATGTAAAAATAATAAAATATTGCAAAACCTTAGTTAAGCAACAGTATGACTGCCAACACTATACTGAATGTAATTTATTTTTATGTTAAGATTTGTGCCTTTCATCAGCTTGAATTAATTTTTTTCACAGGCCAAGAACACTGTGAACATTCACCTATGCTTGTTCCGCTTGCCACAGTACACTACTGACATCTTAGTGACATTCAACGATCCTGTTTGCATCAAGTGAGTTAGTTAAAACGCATACAGGTTAAAGTCACTCCACTCCCCATACACTGGAGGAGGATTACCTACATGTCTTAAATTAAAATTGATTATTAACCATTCATTCACAATGTGTTCATTGATGAAATATAGTCAGGATCTCAATACGAATATTGTGAGGTTTGATTTAAAATTTTCTGTCTCAGTCCCCTGAGCAGTAGTGCCGTTGGAAATGTGGCAGCTACAACGTGGACACTACAGGACTTCCAGGGTGTTCTGCAGTCCTTCTGTCTACTTGACCCTGGAGTGTTCGGGTAGATTCTTCATGCATTTAATCACAAGTCTAAATTTTATTACAAAAGACAAAAAAAATTACATTATGTCTGAATGACTGAAAGAAAAAGAAAAAAAGTTTTTAAACGAAATATTTTCCTTGTAGTGCAAGGTTTAACATTTGTCTATTTTATAGATGAAGCTGTGCAAATAAATTGAGAATCTTGAATTATTAAAAAGTAAAAATAAATGCAATTCTTCAGTAAGAAATACAGCGTGTTGAATCCTTCTTAAGTTGAGAACCAGTAATATAATTTGTATATTACTCAATACAAATTTATGCTGATTCATTCAGCACCATTTCTTTGGAGTTTTCGTAATATTATCAAAGGTTTGCAGTCATCATTGTCTTTTGTTTGCTAATTCAAACATCTCTATTACTTGACCCCAAAACTAATGTTTAACAACTTTACTGGAACTGTGTTGAAACTCAGGTTTTTCCTTAACTCTGAAATGTAAGACACTTCCACACATTCATCAGCTTAACTCAGGTTTTTCCTTAACTTTGAAATGTTAGACATTTTCATCAACTTCCCTATCATTCTGAAAGTGAAAACACTCTTGAGACAATTATCTTTTCTTTTGACCAAAAATGTCACAGACCATGTGATTATTATCGCGTTAACGCATGTATTAATTAATGCTGATAATTTTTTTTAACACAGTTTTTTTAATATATATTTTTAAAGTTGTTGCTCACTGGCTCTGAATAACAGGCCTACAGTCAAACCATGGATCACAGGAGGGGTGGGATGTTGGTCAGCCAGCAAATAACCCACCCAAACAAGCAGTGGGGAGAGGCTTTGGCAGGTTCTCTCCATAGACTGTAAAAAAATATGGACGTAGTGTCCGTGACGTCACCCATAGGTTTCTGAAGAGCGTTTTGAGGACTAAAGTGGGCGGGGCCAACCGTCACCATCTTGGCAGTGCGTCATCTCTCGTCACTACCGGATAAATTAAAATGGGCAAAGGGAGGCCAAGATGGCGTCTTGCTGATTAGATCTGTAATTTGCACCTCTTAGGGTTAAGAAGGATTTTGGTGTTTTTTTTTTTTGGTCAATAGGTCGTTACTTTGTTCTAATGGCGGATGATTTTATTCGCTAAAGACTGTAAAACAAAAGCTGGAACCCGCATTTGAGTTTAATGGGCAAAAAACGAGCGAATAGGAACCTGCGCACCTCGTGGAACTTCGACAGTCTGATGTCTCGTGATTCTCTTGACCAAAATATGGATGTCTCCGTGCCTGAATCTGGAGAAACGTCCATTAGATCACAAGATAAGTCTGAAAATGATTTCGATGCTTGTGCTACACCCAGCAAAAGTCCTCCTGGAAAAAAAAAAAAAGCTGATAGTGCTGTATCGCTTACAGAGATATTCGACGCGATTCAGTCCCTGTATTCTAAGCAAGACGCGGTTTTTCAAAAGATAACTCGCATCGAGAGCTCCATTGAGGTCACAACTGCGGCTGTGAACTCTTTGTCTGACACCATCAATCGACTCCTTTCAGACGTTGCCACTCACGGTGAAAAGATCGGTAAGGCCGAAGCTTCGATTCAACATATGCAACAGGAAAATGATTCTCTCATGTCTAGAGTGGAAGAGCTAGAAAGGTACTGGTGTTTGAAATTGCTTGGAGTGAAAGAACGTGAGGAAGAAAATGTCAGAACGATTACCATCAATCATCTTCCCAGGGTAGTCCCGCGAATCAAAGACAAGCTGGAGGAGGCTGTGGATGTGGTCCATCGTGTAGGCAAACATCGGTCGGAGGGCTCGCCGCGACACATCATCATTCGTTTCGCCATGCGAAGATACCACGACATCATATGGATGGAAGCTAAGAATTCTATCTACCTCAGAGAGAATGCGCTCTATGTCAAGGAATCCCTCTCCAAAGCGGACATTGAAAGTCGAAATTAACTTTGGCCCCTTGTCCTGGCGGCACGGAAGGAAGGAAAGAAGGCCGGTTTCAGCGGTCCCTTTGCTGTTATCAATAACAAGAGAATTGCTGCCAATTCAGCACAGCCACTGTGAACTCTCTACAGTTTCCAACTGTGTGTCAGGTTTGATCTATTTTTTTTTTCTACACATGTTTGCCCAGTTCAAATTGATGGCATTCTTCTGAGGGTTTTTGACCGTGATCCAGTGATTCCACGATCCTTCTTAAAGGAACAGCGTTACAGAACTTTCAAGTTACACTAGGTGTTCAATACACGTTTCGGTTATCTTTTTTCTTTTTCTTTCTTTTTCCTCTAATCTTTTTCATACTTTTATTTGTTTATGGAAAACTTCAGAGTTCAACCATTTGAACATTGTTTCTTTCAATGTGCGGGGTTTAAGAGATGACGTTAAAAGAAAAGCAATTTTTCTGTTTTGTAGACGTTATAATGCAGATTTTGTTTTCTTGCAAGAGACTCATTCAGCTGCTTCTGATTCAAAATTTTGGAAAGCACAATGGGGCGATTTGTTTTTTTTAGTCATGGGTCTAATAATTCAGCTGGTGTTCTTATTTTAATTCATAAGTTTAAAGGAGATATTGTAAATTCTGTGTCCTCCCTGAAGGCAGATGGGTAATTCTAACCGTTAAACTAGACAATACCATCTTTGTTATCTGTAATATTTATGGGTTTAACTCGCATTCTATGAATAAGTCCTTTTTCTCTGACATTTCTCTTATTTTATCTCAATTGCTGGAGAAAAACCCAAATGCTAAGTTAATAATCGCGGGAGATTTTAATGAAGTCCCTGATGATTTGATGGATAGGTTTCCAAGGAAAGTTAGACCCCAATCTCAAAGCTCTAATATTATTGACTCTGTATGCAAAGATCTATCTTTAGTGGATTCATGGCGCTACTTTAATTGTAATTCACTTGAATATACATGGAGCAATGCCTCAAAGTCTCTAAAATCAAGAATTGATTTATTTCTTATTTCCTTCAGTCTGTTACAACATGTTCAAGAGATCTCCCATCATTATGCTCCCTTTTCAGATCACCTTTTAATTGAGTTGTCTTTACAAACTATTCGTAAACCCAGTTGCCTCCGTGGATATTGGAAACTTAACAATTCTATATTAGAAGATAACATTTTTACAAAAAATATTGAAACATTAGCCACCAATATATTTTATTCTGAGAATTCAGATTATACAGCTAAATGGGAGTTATTCAAATTCAAATCCAGAGAATTAGCTATTAGAAGAAGTAAGGAATTAAAAAAAGAAAGAGATTGCATCGAAACAGAAATATTAAACAAAATTGATAATCTTTGGAAAGTTGGGTCGCTCTCTCAAACAGGAAAGTGAGCTCCAGTCCTTAAAATTAAAACTGGATGACTTGTATATCAGCAAGGCTAGCGGAGCCTTTGTGCGCTCAAGAGCTAGATGGATAGAAAAGGGAGAGAGGAATACAGCCTATTTTTTTGCACTTGAAAAAAGGAATTTTAAGAGAAATTCCTTGTCTGCATTAAATATTAACAACACCTTATGCAAGGATCCCAAACTAATCTCACAGTTTGTCAGCTCCTTTTATGAAAAACTTTATCAGTCTAACTTTAATTATGACTTTTGTAAATCATTTATTACTGAAATTCAAGATTTTATTCCGTTAATTAGTGATGACTTTAAAAATCTTTGTGACTCCAACCTTAAAAAGGAGGAATTACTATCAGCTCTCCAATATATGAAAAAGGGTAAGAGTCCGGGTCCAGATGGGCTTTCAATAGAATTTTACCAACACTTTTGGAAGATATTAGAAGATCCCCTTTTTTTAATGTTCAATGAATGTATTAAAAAAAAGGATTTGGTTACAACTATGAAACAAGGATTAATTTCCCTGATTCCTAAACCAGATAAAGATGCCCAAAATATAGATAATTGGAGACCTATTACTCTTCTAAATATAGATTATAAATTGTTTGCTCTAGTGTATGCAAAGAGATTAAAATCCGGATTAAATGAAGTAATTAATGAAACTCAAACTGGTTTTATGAAAAATAGACACATTAGTAACAACATTCGCCTTATAATTGACCTTCTAGACTATTCTGATCAAATTGATTCAGGGGCTCTTATTGTTTTGTTAGATTTTTGTAAAGCCTTTGACACCGTCGAACACGGCTTCTTACTTCAATCATTAAAAGCTTTTGGTTTTGGTAATAATTTTATTGATTTTTTAGAAATGTTTTACAAAGATATTAATAGCTCTATTATTCTTAATATGGGAACCTCTAAAAGATTTGGGATCCATCGTGGCATACGCCAAGGCTGTCCAATCTCTCCCTTTCTGTTTTTATTAGTGGCTGGACTTCTCTCTGTTCACGTTTTGAATAATCATAACATTCTGGGACTTAAGATATTTGATAGAGAAATAAAAATTTCTCAATTGGCAGATGACACTGCTTTATTTCTGAGAGATAAATCACAAGTCAAAACGGCCCTGGAATGTATTTCCAAATTTTCTAAATCCTCTGGCTTAATGTTAAATCTAAATAAATGTGAAATACTATTTATACACAATTCTATAGAAATTATTGTTGAAAACATACCAGTAAAGGACTCAGTTAAATACCTCGGCATTCATATTTCTAAAAATAAACATATACGTGAACAATTGAATTTTATGCCTAAAATTAAAAAGACTAAAAATATTTTGAATAACTGGTTACAAAGGGATCTGACTTTGTTTGGGAGAGTTTTGCTTTCCAAAGCTGAGGGTCTTTCCAGATTTGTTTACCCAGCTCTCTCCCTTTATGTAAGTGATAAAACTTCTAAAGTAATGAATAAAACCTTTCTTGATTTTATTTGGAAAAATAAACCTTGCAAGTTAAAAAAGGAAATTATTTCAGGCAAAAAAATTGATGGTGGCTTAGAGATGTTAGATTTTTTTGATATTAACAATACCTTTAAACTTAATTGGCTAAGAAACTGTCAGAGGAATGAAAATTCACTATGGTTCTTTATTCCTCAGTCCATCTTCAAAGAGCTTGGAGGCTGACCTTTTCTATTGAGATGTAACTAGATCCCTGGGAAATTACCAATTAAACTATCCACATTTCACCAGCAAGTGTTATTAGCTTGGAAAATTGGTTTCCATCACAATTTTTCCCCTCACAAAATGCTTCTCTGGAACAATTGTCTTATTACCTCTAGGAAAAAATCTTTATTTTTACACAAGTGGTTTGAAAGAAATATATACTTTGTCATGGATTTGTTTGATGAAAATGGAAATGTTTTGTCTTATGAAGCATTTATGTTTACCTACAATTTCCCCATTTTAGCTAAAGAGTTTCAGCTAGTTGTAAAAGCAATTCCAGATGGGTTAAAACATTTAATGAAAAGTCACCTCACTTATGGAAGTAATGAAAGGAAACTTCCTGAATTAATAATTGATGGTATCAAACTATTCTCTCATTCCTGTAATAATAAAAATATAAGATTAATTTTTCAGTCCAAGCATAAAATCTCTCCTAGAGGCAAATTTTTTTGGAATGCACTAATTGCTGATATTCATTGGAAAGAGGCGTGGTTAAATCCATATAAATTTTGTATGCTGAATAAAGTTAAAGAGGTGCATTTCAAAATACTTCATAAAATCTACCCATGTAAAGCTTGGTTATCCAAATTCATGGACATTGACAACAATTGTTCTTTTTGTAATGTATACAAAGAAGACTTGTCTCATTTGTTTTATGAATGTGATTTATCTAAAAAATTTTGGTCTGATGTTAGTCATTTTCTTTTTGCCCCAAGAAAAATTAATTATAAATTATCTCTAAAAGATGTGATTTGTTCTTATACACACAAAAGCAAACTGTTTGAATATGTGGTGAATTTCTACATTTTGCATGGTAAATATTATATCCATAAACAAAAATTTGCAAAATGCATTCCAAAATGTAATCTATATTTAATAGAGATTGAATCACTGAGGAAGTCACTTAAATTAGTTCAAAATAAAAAGAATGA
The DNA here is from genome assembly GCA_030378365.1 of Hybognathus amarus. Classification (NCBI taxonomy): domain Eukaryota; kingdom Metazoa; phylum Chordata; class Actinopteri; order Cypriniformes; family Leuciscidae; genus Hybognathus; species Hybognathus amarus. Next base: position 88,265 of record JAQIUQ010001585.1, on the reverse strand, counting down.
AATGTTGTTAAACTTTATGGAGGAATTCTTCGTATTGTAATTAATGCCCCAACTCAGTTTACCAAATTATATGAACATTAGAAGTGTCTATAGGAAAAGAAATAAATACTGGAGTTTTTTTTTGTATATTTATTTAGTTTTTACTTGTATTTTTTTTCTTTCTCTTTCTTCTTCGTACCTTCATTGTTGTTCTTGTTTATTTTGTTTGAAATTGTTTCAATATATGTGATATCTGTCATGTGAAGCATTGCTGTTATATAATGTATTTTGTATTTGGATTTATTTCTCAATTAAAAAAAAAAATTAAAATGGGCAAAGAGGCGGGACGCGGGTGGAGCTGAGGTGCTAATGCTCTAATGCTAGCCTACTGCCCTTGCGCTGAATTGACAGCTGATTGAAAAAGTAAAGCCAATGGTTCAAGTTCATGTTTTTGCCCTTCGAAATATTATAATAGTTAAGACGTAACTAAAAGAGACTATTTACTTTACTTTTTTATCAACTTTATTAATCTCACAAGTGGCAAAGGAGCATGTATACAACAGTACATAACACAGATCACACACATTTCTCACAACATTCAAGCAGTCAACTATGTGCATCGTGATGCATTATTATTCTGCTAGTTAAAAATGTATTAGTAACTTACAATATTGCTCTAAGCTTGTGCATGTGACAGTGATTCAAGGAAAGCACATACAGTATGTCAGTCGGCATCACGTCAAGTTAGTAAAGAGCTTTAATTCAGTCCATTTTACAATCAGATTGTGGCCACCTCTCAGTTTCTCAGATGGGTTAAACCAAAGATATTACCTCAGAACTTCAAGTAAATGAACTAGAAATCCGCGCTCATTCAAGGGTGTGCATATTGCTTGGACGGAACGAACGCACTGAAACATCCATTAGTGCATGCGAGGGAAACAGCTGGAAACACAGCGCTGGTCGATCTCTCCATACTCAACACGACGGAATCCAACGGCGTGCACGGGCGAAGGTATAATAATACATGTATTAAATTGTATGAAATAATCCCGGAAAAAGCACAAACACAGCTGAGGGTGACGCTAACAGACAGCAGACAAACGACTAGCAGTGAGCAGCAGCACCTGTCACTCAAGTGGCCACGCCCTTAATTATGCATAACTTTAAGGCTTAAATATAATTTAAACAGATGAGTTGCAAAAAAATTCACCCCCTCACAGTTGTCATGAAGGGAAAAATGAGCTCTATAGACCAAAGCCACTTTTTGCTCCAGGCTGTAAACGTGTTTTTTTCTGCTGTAAATTTGGGCATTTTAACATGGGGGAGATACAGATTTGACTCGCTTCTGCAGCCTGCCTCAAGCGGCCACTCGAGAATTGCAGTTTAATTCACTTCCGTATTGGCTTCAAGAGAGAGACGGGGAGGTTGCCGCTTGGTTCTCTCAGGTGAATAGAAAGGGAGACAGCGTTCCGCGAGGCGAGTGAATGACAGGCGCGGATATAGCCTAACCAACGTGCTCTACGCAGCTGTAGCCTTTTAACTTAAATTAAAATTATACATAACTTTACCTGGTAGGCCTGCGTTTAGTTTAGCGGAGGTGCTCTGCCATGTGAATTCCACCAGCTTTTGTTCTGTTGTCAATTCTGTTGATGTCCTGATAACTATTTAGATTCTGGAAACTCACAAACAGCAAACCGAGGATCAGTCTCTCTTTCAATGATTTGTGCTGGCTGCGCGTCGTTTACAAAAAGTTATAGACAATTCAACGTCGGCAACGGGCGGGTGCGTGCATGAGCGCTAGCTTGACCGCAACAGTTTCACAGGAACGCACCCGCTTGTCGCTGCACCTTGTGCTCGACGACTTCACCTCACTCTAAGTGCTGATTTATAGACAAGTTCACGAGTTCACACTTACAAATAATAAATGCGTATTTGGCGTGCTGTCCGGGGAGAGGGCTCCGGGCTCGGTATGTGGCCCGAAACCCAGAGGAGAGGGCTCCAGGCTCAGTATGCGGCCCGAACCCAGAGTACTTACCCCCAAAGTTGCAGATAGAATGCCGGACAGCTGCCAGAATAATGCTGATTACCCCCCCCCCCCCCCCAAAAAAAAACTTGTGAAATGCCAGCTTAAGGTAGCAGCTGCGGGAAGGGGTGATTCGCTGGGAGGTTTCCTTTAACGTAGGTCGGGAGTTGGTCGGCTTGATGTTGGATGAGTGGGAGGTTGTGAAAGATGCGGGGTGGATGATGATGGTATGGCTGATGCGGTGGAGGCGAGGAGGATAGAGAAAGGGAGAAGACACTGCTGCGGCAGTGGAGCAAGTTTGGAAGAAATGACGGAGCTCCTGCGGAGCGGAGTGCATGACACTGCTGCGGCAGTGGGCCAGACTTGCTTGAAATAGAGGAGCTCCTGCGGGAGCGGAGTGGATGGCACTGCTGCGTCAGTGGCGCAAGTCTGGATGGAATAACGAAGCTCCTGCGGGAGTGGAGTGCATGACACTGCTGCGGCAGTGGGCCAGACTTGCTTTAAATAAAGAGGCTCCTGCGGAACGAAGTAGATGACACTGCTGCGGCAGAGGAGCAAATCTGGATGGAGTAACGAAGCTCCTGCGGAAGCGGAGTGCACGACACTGCTGCGGCAGTGGGCCAGACTTGCTTTAAATGATGAGGCTCCTGCAGGAGTGAAGTAGATGACACTGCTGCGGCAGTGGATCAATTTGGATGTGATAATTGAGCTCCTGCGGGATCGGGGTGCACGACACTGCTGCGGCAGTGGGACGACTTTGGATGGAGTGGCGGGGCTCCTGCGGGAGCAGAGTGCACGACACTGCTGCGGCAGTGGAACGATTTTGGATGGAGTAACGGAGCTCCTGCTGGAGCGGAGTGCACGACACTTCTGCGGCAGTGGACCAGACTTTGCTTGAGTTAATGGAGCTCCTGCGGGAACGGCGTAGATGGTATTGCTGCTGCAGTGGAGCAAGTTGGTCTAGGGTTGGGGAGCTCCTGCGGGAGCGAAGTAGAAGACACTGCTGCAATAATGGATGAACTTGCCTTTGGCTTGCTTTCCTGGGATCCTATGGTGAGTTGAGAGGAAGTTAGCTGAGTAGGGTTCGTTGGGCTTCTTTGGTATGGAGGTGGTTTGAACGGATGTAACTCTTAAAGGTCTCCGACGACCAGCGGCTGAGCTCTTGGATTTGCTGCTGGGAAAGGCCTTTTTCTGGGGCAGCTGTGGTTGCTGCACCTATGCGGAAAGAATGGCTGGAAAAATTATTTGCTGGGAAGCCTGATTGGAGCAGGATGGATTTGAGATGTTTTTGGAACCAGAAACGTGTAACGGGGCGATCGAAGTCGTCGGTGAAGAGTGGGTCGGAAGGGGACTTGGTCTGAGAGTTTCTAAATTGTGAGTACGCAAAGAGAGTTTGGTATGGTTGGATTGGTGATTGAAGATCTAAATGAAGCGGCCTTTTTTAATTTGGTCCGTCTTGCTTTGTTTGATGAAGTAAGAGATTGTTTTGTTGTCTAATACTAAAAGATCTGATATGGTGGGATGGATTTTAGGGTTGAAGCTGGAGGTGATTGTGAGTTCTGAGCATCTGAGGAAACCGAAGAAAGCCAATGTGAACATTGCATCCAGTGCGGGCGGTGTTGGTGGAATGGTAGCTTCGGCGGAGGGTAGAGATGCATTTAGTGAGTATATCCAGAGTTATTGGTTGTCTGGCATCTGGACAGGTTGGTTGGGTTTTTTGGATGCCTTTGATGAGCATTGATGTCTGGGAATTTGCTGTGTCTGCGGAGGGTGAACCAAAAAGGAGTTTGTGGAAGAATTGGATGGATTGGATGTATGGAAATGGCTAAAATAAAACTACATTCTTTTGTACGAGTGAGCAGTAGGCAACCGACTTAAGAAGTATTAGCTAACCCTGCACCCTCTGACTAAATTCAGAACTGACAAGGTTTGTGTCCGTGAGAAACACGACATGGCCGACGTGATCTCTGTGCGGTATCGGGTCCATAATGAATTAATAACTGAAAGTGTAAGAAACTCTGAATAATCAAAGATCTAAATTAAATCCTAATCGATATTTATGATTATTTTCTAATAAGAAACACAATCAAAACTTGATCATCAGTAAACAATTGGAGTCAGATTATGCGTAGAGTTAAAGTAATATTGAAACTAAATTCTAACTAATGAAGTGAATGTCGCAAGAGCGCTGAAAAGACATACACGCATTATCCCTTCGCCCAGCCGTTGGATTCCGTCGTTGGGCCAATGGGTGGACCTTACAGCTGGTTGATTGTTATGTTAACGAACGCACTGAAACATCCATTAGTGCATGCGAGGGAAACAGCTGGAAACACAGCGCTGGTCGATTTCTCCATACTCAACACGACGGAATCCAACGGCGTGCACGGGCGAAGGTATAATAATACATGTATTAAATTGTATGAAATAATCCCGGAAAAAGCACAAACACAGCTGAGGGTGACGCTAACAGACAGCAGACAAACGACTAGCAGTGAGCAGCGGCACCTGTCACTCAAGTGGCCACGCCCTTAATTATGCATAACTTTAAGGCTTAAATATAATTTAAACAGATGAGTTGCAAAAAAATTCACCCCCTCACAGTTGTCATGAAGGGAAAAATGAGCTCTATAGACCAAAGCCACCTTTTGCCCCAGGCTGTAAACGTGTTTTTTTCTGCTGTAAATTTGGGCATTTTAACATGGGGGAGATACAGATTTGACTCGCTTCTGCAGCCTGCCTCAAGCGGCCACTCGAGAATTGCAGTTTAATTCACTTCCGTATTGGCTTCAAGAGAGAGACGGGGAGGTTGCCGCTTGGTTCTCTCAGGTGAATAGAAAGGGAGACAGCGTTCCGCGAGGCGAGTGAATGACAGGCGCGGATATAGCCTAACCAACGTGCTCTACGCAGCTGTAGCCTTTTAACTTAAATTAAAATTATACATAACTTTACCTGGTAGGCCTGCGTTTAGTTTCAGCGGAGGTGCTCTGCCATGTGAATTCCACCAGCTTTTGTTCTGTTGTCAATTCTGTTGATGTCCTGATAACTATTTAGATTCTGGAAACTCACAAACAGCAAACCGAGGATCAGTCTCTCTTTCAATGATTTGTGCTGGCTGCGCGTCGTTTACAAAAAGTTATAGACAATTCAACGTCGGCAACGGGCGGGTGCGTGCATGAGCGCTAGCTTGACCGCAACAGTTTCACAGGAACGCACCCGCTTGTCGCTGCACCTTGTGCTCGACGACTTCACCTCACTCTAAGTGCTGATTTATAGACAAGTTCACGAGTTCACACTTACAAATAATAAATGCGTATTTGGCGTGCTGTCCGGGGAGAGGGCTCCGGGCTCGGTATGTGGCCCGAAACCCAGAGGAGAGGGCTCCAGGCTCAGTATGCGGCCCGAACCCAGAGTACTTACCCCCAAAGTTGCAGATAGAATGCCGGACAGCTGCCAGAATAATGCTGATTACCCCCCCCCCCCCCAAAAAAAAAAACTTGTGAAATGCCAGCTTAAGGTAGCAGCTGCGGGAAGGGGTGATTCGCTGGGAGGTTTCCTTTAACGTAGGTCGGGAGTTGGTCGGCTTGATGTTGGATGAGTGGGAGGTTGTGAAAGATGCGGGGTGGATGATGATGGTATGGCTGATGCGGTGGAGGCGAGGAGGATAGAGAAAGGGAGAAGACACTGCTGCGGCAGTGGAGCAAGTTTGGAAGAAATGACGGAGCTCCTGCGGGAGCGGAGTGCATGACACTGCTGCGGCAGTGGGCCAGACTTGCTTGAAATAGAGGAGCTCCTGCGGGAGCGGAGTGGATGGCACTGCTGCGTCAGTGGCGCAAGTCTGGATGGAATAACGAAGCTCCTGCGGGAGTGGAGTGCATGACACTGCTGCGGCAGTGGGCCAGACTTGCTTTAAATAAAGAGGCTCCTGCGGAACGAAGTAGATGACACTGCTGCGGCAGAGGAGCAAATCTGGATGGAGTCACGAAGCTCCTGCGGAAGCGGAGTGCACGACACTGCTGCGGCAGTGGGCCAGACTTGCTTTAAATGATGAGGCTCCTGCAGGAGTGAAGTAGATGACACTGCTGCGGCAGTGGATCAATTTGGATGTGATAATTGAGCTCCTGCGGGGATCGGGGTGCACGACACTGCTGCGGCAGTGGGACGACTTTGGATGGAGTGGCGGGGCTCCTGCGGGAGCAGAGTGCACGACACTGCTGCGGCAGTGGAACGATTTTGGATGGAGTAACGGAGCTCCTGCTGGAGCGGAGTGCACGACACTTCTGCGGCAGTGGACCAGACTTTGCTTGAGTTAATGGAGCTCCTGCGGGAACGGCGTAGATGGTATTGCTGCTGCAGTGGAGCAAGTTGGTCTAGGGTTGGGGAGCTCCTGCGGGAGCGAAGTAGAAGACACTGCTGCAATAATGGATGAACTTGCCTTTGGCTTGCTTTCCTGGGATCCTATGGTGAGTTGAGAGGAAGTTAGCTGAGTAGGGTTCGTTGGGCTTCTTTGGTATGGAGGTGGTTTGAACGGATGTAACTCTTAAAGGTCTCCGACGACCAGCGGCTGAGCTCTTGGATTTGCTGCTGGGAAAGGCCTTTTTTTGGGCAGCTGTGGTTGCTGCACCTATGCGGAAAGAATGGCTGGAAAAATTATTTGCTGGGAAGCCTGATTGGAGCAGGATGGATTTGAGATGTTTTTGGAACCAGAAACGTGTAACGGGGCGATTGAAGTCGTCGGTGAAGAGTGGGGTCGGAAGGGGACTTGGTCTGAGAGTTTCTAAATTGTGAGTACGCAAAGAGAGTTTGGTATGGTTGGATTGGTGATTGAAGATCTAAATGAAGCGGCCTTTTTTAATTTGGTCCGTCTTGCTTTGTTTGATGAAGTAAGAGATTGTTTTGTTGTCTAATACTAAAAGATCTGATATGGTGGGATGGATTTTAGGGTTGAAGCTGGAGGTGATTGTGAGTTCTGAGCATCTGAGGAAACCGAAGAAAGCCAATGTGAACATTGCATCCAGTGCGGGCGGTGTTGGTGGAATGGTAGCTTCGGCGGAGGGTAGAGATGCATTTAGTGAGTATATCCAGAGTTATTGGTTGTCTGGCATCTGGACAGGTTGGTTGGGTTTTTTGGATGCCTTTGATGAGCATTGATGTCTGGGAATTTGCTGTGTCTGCGGAGGGTGAACCAAAAAGGAGTTTGTGGAAGAATTGGATTCCGCTTAAATAGCCCTTGATGGAGCGGGCTTTGAGGTTCTTGGTGCTGTCCAGATAGGAAATGAATGAAGTAATGTTGAGCAGAGAAAAACTGGGAAAAGGCTGGTTGTATGTGAAGTGGAAAGACTTAAAACACTTCCATGCGGTTAAGTAGGATTGGAGGGTGCTGGGTGAAACGGCTTGCAGAATGGAGTTAAGGGAGGCATCTAGAAGTGGTTTCAATGGATGGTTTATGGAAATATCAGCTCTGAATAGTGAGGAACTGGGGTTGGGCATGGGTCTGCCTCTGGTGCCAACAGCCTGAATTTCTTTTAACAGGGCATATGGTGCGCGCGTGCGCACCGCCGCAGTAGCTGCAAATGTGAAGGAAACGGCAGCGTTGCCGTAGGCAACGCCCCGAATGAAGTTATTGCCGACTTGGTTGTTGGATTCGAACAAGATTCTTCTTTGGGAATCCGTGGCCGAGTCGCTTGGAATTAATGTTTGCTGGTCGCAGGGACATAGCTGTGTAAGACCTGATTTTCCTGCTGAAGACAAAAGCTGAGATAAAACTCAGCATAAAGCAATAAAATGCGCCCTGGACAAAAGATCGCAAAGAAAGAGCACAGGACATTGTCCTGTCCAAACGTTTCTTCTACCTTATCTCTGCATCCTCCTCTCCCTCCTCCCTGCCTTTCCTCCTGGCCTAAAGTCACTAAAAGTTCACTGAAAATGTCTATATATGACATATGATGTATCTTGTGAATCTAAGGTTTTTCCTTTTCATGTTTGGTATCATTTTAAGTGTCTCAGTGCGATTGGTAAAATGGTCTTAATTTCAGTACAGTCATTGGAAATAGGAGAAAGATTGAGAACTTAGGATAATCCTGTTCTCCTCCAATGGGTGATGTATTTTCAAGATATCTCTCCTCTCCCCCGAGACCAGGTGTTACCCCCTGCGGTATAGGATTGACCCAAAACAAACTCTGAAAGATATTGGTACAACCCTTTTGTTCTGGTCTGGGTATTTAAGGCTACGTAACAGAGCAGTCTTCGGGAACCTGTAACCAGGAACACCCCCATACAGTGCTGTGTCAGTGTTTTCCCGGTGGAAAGCACTCACACATTACTGTGTGTCTCTGTCAGGAACACATTGCTTACTTTTAGAATCATCTTTGAGTAAATGATGTCATGTATTTATTATTTCTGAATTGGCGGTTAATTGCTTGTCTAATTGGCATGATACATTTTTACCTGACATAAATGTGAAATAAATGTTACATCTTGATTTATTCTGAAGTATTCTGACGTCATTATTTTAGTAAATTATAGGAGGCTGGTGCTACCGCAAATCTTGCAGGATAGGTCAAACTAAAGGCACAGATGTGAATGGAGCAGTAGGCACGTCCTCTGGAGACCTTTTGATTTCTGTCTATCACTGATTTAGCAAGTTGTATGGAAATGGCTAAAATAAAACTACATTCTTTTGTACGAGTGAGCAGTAGGCAACCGACTTAAGAAGTATTAGCTAACCCTGCACCCTCTGACTAAATTCAGAACTGACAAGGTTTGTGTCCGTGAGAAACACGACATGGCCGACGTGATCTCTGTGCGGTATCGGGTCCATAATGAATTAATAACTGAAAGTGTAAGAAACTCTGAATAATCAAAGATCTAAATTAAATCCTAATCGATATTTATGATTATTTTCTAATAAGAAACACAATCAAAACTTGATCATCAGTAAACAATTGGAGTCAGATTATGCGTAGAGTTAAAGTAATATTGAAACTAAATTCTAACTAATGAAGTGAATGTCGCAAGAGCGCTGAAAAGACATACACGCATTATCCCTTCGCCCAGCCGTTGGATTCCGTCGTTGGGCCAATGGGTGGACCTTACAGCTGGTTGATTTCGCACCTGATGAATCTGGGCGGGGTGGATTTTCGGGGTTAATCAAAGGACACGCCATGGTGGAATGAGAGACGGATCTGTAAACTGCGCAGGATATGTTGCGGCAGCCTAAGAACACTCTGTTGTGTAGCTCTGTGTCAAGGGCTCCCCAGTAAGGGCACTGGTTCCACTGAGCTACACGGACAGCGCATTTTGCTGAGAACAATTTGTGGTGAGTGTAGAAATGTGTTCCGCCATATGACAATGCGAGCTCTGCAATTATCGCGAGATAATCGTTCAGTTCTCGTCTTCTGTGGGGGAGTACGGCGCAAATGATTTCGCTATACCGGCTGAAAGCAATTGTGAATTCGGTAAATGACAGGATGCGGGATGAATTGTGAACTGGGTTTTTCAAAGTGACTGCAAAATCGCGCAATCGATTTGCCTATTTGAAACGGATGAAGGGAGGATAGATAGGAGGGAGGATAAATCAATGTCCGCACCTGTGAGTATCTGGGCTCTGATGTTGTTGGTCACTGGGGGCGGTTCCATAGCTGTAGCATTTGGCGGGATGGGCATCGGCGTTGCGGAAAATAGAGTGAAAGGAGGATGATTTTGGGGAAAAGTATTAGGAGGGAAAGAGCCCGGGACCGAAGCCGTTTGTGGAGGCAACCTCACACTTGGGTCGGTCCCTGAGAGCTTGGGGGGGAGCTGGAAAAGTTGGGAAGGAAGAGAGCTGGGGAGGTAGGAAGTGTGTCTGGGCCTGCGGCTCTAGCTGAGGCAGCCTCGTGCTAGAAACTGACGGTGGGGCCGCAGGCCATGGACAGGAAAAAGGGGTGGCAAAGGTTAGGATGGGCTTGAAACATTGGCATACTCACGTCTAAAGAGCGGCCTGTTTCGCATGAAACTGGCAGGGTGGCGTGAGGTGCGGTACTGGAGAAAGCCGCGGTCTGTAGTTCGGCAGAGCGGAGAGAAGAGTGGGGCCTGGCGGCAGCGGAATCTGGGGCGTGGCCCAGGCTAGCTGGAGGCCTGGAGTTTTGTTATTTGACTTTTTTGCTGTCTTTGAATGTGGAGTGGATTTTGGAGAAGGGAAAGCTGACTGGAGAGAAACGTACAGGTTGTACAGTTGCGCTTTGTTTATCCTCCTCGAAAAATGAACGTCAGCGCTGATTAGCGCTTGTCTCAATCCCAGCACTGTCCATTTTTCGATTGCAGGAATGTTGGGTTGTACTGAGGTGTAGGAGGAAGCTGGAGATGGTGAAGGCCTTGATGGTGGAGGCAGGGCTGGACTGGGACAAAAAATCGGCCCGGGCATTACGGCCGAGACTGGCCCACTACATATGAGCATAAACACAACCAAACTATGTAGGCCTACGCCCTTGAATATGTATAACTCCTTTTAAACCCACCAATGCCATGTAATGAGTGAGATGAAATAACTACAAAGTGTAAAATACAATTCTCCAATTGCATTGGCAATACCAGTCTTTCTCAGAAGATATTTTAATAGTAACCTCTATCCGTCTAGGGGGGTTCTGGGGCATGCTCCCCGTAAGAAAATTTTGTGCTTTCTAATGTTAAATTCGTCAATCTGGTGCACTTTGAGAGTTCAAAATTAAAAGCTCTAACCCATATTCAGTGTGCAAATTGAACAAAGAAAAACTCAAAACTCTTTTAGTTGGGATATAGTGTCTGTCTACATTACATACTACATAATTAATCATAGTCATAATATATCACATGACAGTAACAGCCATATATTGTAAAACACATGCACTGAAAAATAAAAGCAACTTTCATAATTAGCTTGGAACCTATTTCTATTAGGCTACTTGAAAGAGATATAAAGACGTTATCTTTTATTTTGATGGAAACGGCATTCAGCTTTTATTTCGGTGGAAAATATGGTTTACAAACGGGTCTCATACTCTCATTATAATTCTAGTAAAATGCGTAATCGTCAAATATGCAGATGTGGAAATAATGCGTAACTGGGTGATGGCCTCACAGCCTGCCCTGTGGTCTGAAAGTAGCCCTAAATCTGCTTACCACAGTTCTCTACACTCACTAATGTCTCTCATGATCCCCCTCAGTCCTCATCAGACATTGAAGGCTGTTTCTTTTTCAAGTCATATCTCTGCACATTCATATTCCCTGCGTTTCTTCTCCATCGCTCTGACTATTTTGACAGATACTCACGGACACTGCACGCTCGCTCAGTCCAGAGGGGGAGGTGATTAAAGATGTGATTGGACCAGCCCAGTGTATATCAAGAAAATAACCAATGGGCCGCTGATCTCCGTGTTTCATGGGCCGGTCTTTGAGAAAGAAAAAACCCTCGCTGACTTTTTTTTTGTCCGATGCGTTTTAACGGCACAAAGTAGATCCCAGCGCCGCGGCCGCAAAACTAAACGCAATGGGCCGCTGATATGAGTTGCATGGGCCGTAAAAAAAAAAAAAAAAAAAAAACATTTAAAGTTTGAGATGTATCGGCCCAAAAAGCACGTCGGCCCACCGGGCAAATGCCCGGTATGCCCGATGGCCAGTCACTGGGTGGCAATATTATGAAGCTGCAGACTCGGAGCCTGCATCTACAGTCCCCCACCGAGAGTCCCGCATTCTCAGACCCCTGGTTTTTGGAACACAGCGCCTCCTGCTGTTCAAAAGATCGAATAACACCCGTACACAGAGTACAGCACACGATTATCCAAATGCAATTAAAAAACAATAGGATGCAATATTGCGGTCTCCAAATAAATTATCCAATAAATATTTGCGTTCCCTGCTTAATGCGTGTGCAAAAAACAAACAAACTAATTGTTACTGATGGAAGGGATACAATTGCAGATAGAACTGTCTTCAGAAAGATAGTAGGCCTATGTGATATTATATTGCTACAATGTTTTTTTAGATATATTTTTTATTCAAATTCCAATTTTTCTTTCAGTTCAACCTATAATGGTCTAATTAACATTACCATGCTAACATTACAAAATCAGTTTTTTGATATTTTGAATGCGATGCAAAACAAATCAGAATAGACAAAACACCAATAATAAACAATTCTGTACTTTATTTAATGATCACCTAAACATCATCTTGCTGTTAAGAAAAAAGGAAGAAAAAACTGTGTTCATGACTTTACTTTTCGTCTTCAATTGCATTAAAAAAAACTCATTTATAAGTCGCTTTGCATAATCATAAAATGATGTTGGGTTCGGCAGGGGCAACTCCATCGATGTAGGCCTATGGTGTACTCTGGAATAGCCTACAACATAGGACCGATAGCACATGTCTTATGATATTTCAAAGCTAAATTATAAACGTTAGCTATCTAAATATTTTCGGGGGGAAGAGGGCGAAAAAACATACATTAACGGCTCACATCTTGTTACAAACTAACTTTACAAATATTCAATGGACTATTCATATGTTGTATCGATGAGCTAAATTAGTTTTATTAAAAAATAAATCAAACGAGTAGGCTGCTACGATTCGCTAAATAAAATTGAAGATAGCCTCACAGAACTCACGTTCTGGCTTAAGTTCTTCACATGTTCTTCACATGTTTATCCGATACAATTTGATAGGAGGCGCTGTCTCGAAAAACGAGGGGTCTGAGAATGCGGGACTCTGAGTGCTGGGGGACTGTAGATGCAGGTCTCCGAGTCTGCAGCTTCATACTACTCCTGGGTGGAGGTGAGGGCAAACGATGTGAGGGCAAACGTGTTCGGGAATGATGTGTGCGTTACACTTGAGAAAGTGTTTGCAACTGAGTGTTTGCATGCAAACACTCGAGAAAGCACCTGAACAAGTGGTTAGATAGAGAGTGCTACGACCACAAACCAGCTACGAAGAGGCAATGTCCATGCGCTCCATTTTTTACACACAAACACACTCACACAGTATCGCGCCTCTCTCACACACACACAGTTCGATCGCACCCCTAATTATTATCATCAAGGCACACACACTTTGCACTCTAGCTAAGTAGCCTATGATATAGTTTGGATACCAACGTCAGGAGGACATTCACTGACAGCGCGTTCTCTTTTGTCTTGTTGCGCATGAGTGGTTTAAAGCATTTGCGTGAATAAGACCGTGATCATAATCCTAGCTAAAGGATGACAGAAAGAACAGATGCTGTGTTTGCATTAAACATTTTAACACGTTAAAGCTGGACAAAAATGAATCGCGAAAATATTTTTTTCCCTCACGGCCGCACGCCGGAGATCTGACACGGTGCCGGTGTCGTGCCGAAAAGTGATTGCCTTTATTTATTGCAATAAGTAGAGGCTTCAATCGTTTTGTTGTAAGTAGAATAGGCCTACTGCATTTTATGGGTTAGTTTCTACATTTAAAGGTATTTTAAGAGGTAAAAGGGTACACAGCAGGCAGGTAAAACAATGCAGTCATAAGGATAATTGCAAAATAGATCATGTCTTTATTTAGAGCTCAGCAGTAAGTCATGTTATTATAGGTTACAGTCCGTTTTCCAAATACAAACACGTATTCCATCGGCAACAACAGGCTTCTATTATTTCCTATATTGTAAATGTCATACCTGATTAAACTGCAAACACTTATTTGGCCACAATTGTTATTATTTTGTTAAAAGAAACATTAAAGTATCACACAGATACATTTGCTATTACCACGGACATAAACTGATAGTTATTTGCACGCTATGTCTGTTTGATCTAGCTTTGTATGACATGACACAACCGACTTTGTTGCCGTGCAGATATTGATATGCCTAGGAGGCTTTCAGCTTGTCCAATAGCTTTTCCATCTATTGCCATGGATTGCACGAAGTAGGAGCAAATCTTGCTGTACGTTATGCTGGGCCACGTCGTCCTGTAAGTGTTCTGCACTGAATTCGGGTGGGGGATAGTAACGCCATCTCCACACAAAGTAGTGGAACCGTCGCTGTATTTACACTGGCAGACGCTGTGCAAACCACTTCCGGCGGAAATGAAATGCATTTTTCAGTAGAGTTATGGCGGCGCCCTTGATTTGCGCGTAAACTTGTGTATACTTCTGAGTCAGACCTACGCAGGAGCCTCTTTGGTTTTCATTCATACTTCTGCGTCGTTATGCGCGTTGACGCGTAATTATCATGTGCCAAATAGCTTTGTTTTAATATTTGATTTGATTACATTAATGTTTAAGTTGAGATTTACAATAAATATTTTATTGCTACTGTGTAAAAGAGAATTCTGCTGGTATAAAGCACCTTATGTGTTTAAAGTTTTTGCAAACCACATGTTATTGCACTTTTATGTATATAGCAGTACATTTAAATCAGGGATGGGCAACTTCGGTCCTGGAGGGCCACTGACCTACAGATTTTAGCTACAACCCTAATCAAACACTAATCAAGGTCATCAGGATTACTAGAAAGTTACAGGCAGGTGATTTTTTTTCAGGGTTGGAGCTAAACTCTGTAGGGCTGTGGCCCTCCAGGACCGAAGTTGCCCATCCCTGATTTAAATCAAAAGTGTGCAATACATTACTTTAGAATTCATTATTAAATTTTCCGCATAACAATGCCGATTAATCGTGATTAATCGCAAAAAAAATTCATGCGATTAATCGCGATTAAAAAATGTAATTGTTGCCCAGCACTAGTGTGTATATATATAATAGAATAGTCATTCTTTAAAAAAAAATATTTATTTTCAAATTATATACTTTCATATGTTACAGACCAGATATGTACCTATATATTTAAAGTCTCTTAAGTAATTTAATACACATAATTAGTTACAATTAGTTAAATCATCATACACTAGTACATACACTTTCAGTAGAGCACAATTAAGGCAAATGATGACCATTATTCTGTGTCCCATTAAATAGTGTCTTATTTTCCTAATATGCTAGGACATTTAAAGGCATCAGCAAACAATACAAAAAGACTGTTTCTGATGTTATGTTTTAACCATTCAGCTTGAGTTCTACCTTATTCTAAGTAAGTATTTGACCTTTAAGTCATGATTAATGATTAGCAGCAAGATTATTACAGCTGTCATGTCAGTCACAAAATGAAAAGACTATTTGTGTTCCAGTCATTCTACCACAAACTCTGTGTGAGAACTAAACATGTACAGTACAATATTTGAAAAAAAAACCGAATCATTTAGTCCAAACCCTTGGAACATATCACCTAATCAGGATTCAGGAAATTAATGGACAATCAAAATGCACAAAACTTTGCTGGAGTGTGATTATATAAAATGATAAAATAAAAAGTTGCTACCTTAAAGTAAGTCAATTTAACTTAAATTACATTAAACTGACTTAAAGAAAATGCTGAAACTTGTATAACTTATAAAGAAAAGTTTAAATTTGCTTAACTTATTTTGACAAGTTAAAGCAATCTAAAAACATGTCATAACTTATTCCTCATATAATATTTATGGTGTACATACAGTACACCCTTTGAGTTTTACTGTCAATTCCTGTCCTGGCTTCTTGGTCAATGCAGCCTTCAGTTGTGCTATTCCACCATATAGCAATGGCTCAAGTTACTGTGCAGCTCCCATGGTGCATCATTTTTGTATAGCAACATTCTGTTCTGTATCAGAAAGTACTTCTAGTTGAAGGTTGCCAGTTGAAGATTAATGATTATTAAAATATTAAGCATATTAATGTAAATATTAATGCTTTAAAAAAAAATTAAAACATTATTTTATTATGTAATAACTGCTTTATAAAAGCAATGAGGCACTTGAGGCCAAGCTGCATTGTGAATATACCGGTAGTCACTCTGCTCTGCGTTCTGTGACAATATTCAAAATATAGATAGCAAGGACCTTTCATACCTTAGTGCTTGATTGCTTCTTTAATAAGAGAAACATCAGTTGATATTTTGCTGATGCGAGCAATAGCAAAATGCTAGCTGTAGCTATAATACAAACTGCGCAGCTCATTCCAGAAAAGCAGAGAAATGATGGTATGAGGTCCGAGGCGGAAATAGGAGGCTCCTAAACCTTTATACAAACCAGTCATTCCTTCCTTCTTCAATGTCTTAGAGAAACAGTCCATGAAACCTCTGTACAATACCCCCTGCATGAGAAAAGTACAGAGAGTGAGATAGATAGCCTTTTTTTTACCAGTCTTAGCACTTTGTAGGTGAAAATGGATATATGCAAGTGTGTAAATGAAACCAAAGATACAATTTGATTATAACTACAGTAAACGTTTGTGAACAAATTTCTGTATGTTCTTGACAGTTGGCAAGAGATCACCTTGCCAAGATGATCCACAGGCTGGTTGTAGAGTCGAGTGCTGACTACATCAAAAGGAGTCATAGCTAATACAACTACTACACTGCTGATCATACCAGCACTCAGAGCTATTAACCAGCTGCCCTCAGTGAAGACCTACAAATACAAAAAGAAACTGATTACTAACAAAACAGCGTGCTTTTACATTTCAACTTTATTGGAAGTGTTTTCTTCAACAGTTAATAGTTTTAATAGGAATAGTTTACTCAAAAAATGACAGTTATCATCAACTACGGATATTGCTTGCCCTTCACACTTGCCTTTCCATCTAATTGAACATCACAAACTCTTCTAAGTAACAGAACTTAACTTGTAGTGTCATTTCATATATCTTGGGAAATTTGTAGATTTGTAACACCATTGGAATTGTTTTGCCCATTCTGAGGTCAGATTTAGAAACATTCATGTATGTATACCTATTATAGCGAAATATATCAGCTACATTAACATTTAATCATTTGTTGGTCTTTGGCACAAAAATTACTTCTTCTTTTTTTAAATGTATTTAGATTATGTTACTGAGCTGCATCAAGTACTATATTTTGCCATTTCCTTGTTGTTAAACCATAGGCTGGGATTGCCAGTTGCATATTTCATTTCCTATGCTTTATAAATAACTCCAAACTGAAACCCAAATCACCCTTTTGTTCACCAATCTGGACAATATGACTAGTAGTAACATTAAGTAATTGTCATATAACTTACACAACAGGCTTAATATATCCATCGCAAAGCCCTAAATAACAAGGTGTTTGCTTTAAACATGTCTTTCAGGACATGACTCTCTTTCCTTTGTTGATATATTTCCTTTTGAAACAAGAAGGTATGGCAGGACAAGTTAGTCATCAAATTTTGTCTGTTTATGCCAAGGATGGCATAAACATACAATGTTGATTTAAAGAGAATATGCCAACAGTTTTGCTAGTAGTTGCTGAATAACACCATTGTTTCCTACAATATTTCTAGTCATGGGCGGGGGCGAAATATAATTTAGAAATATAAATATGTATTTTTATGTGTATTTTTTGTCAACATTTTTTGAGGGCACTAGCATATTGATGACATCAAAGCTAACACGCATTAATGACTGCAAACATTTTTTATTTATTTAATGGGGTCCTTAAACGCTAAATGGAAATATTTTATTTTTTTATTTTTCTCCATCCAATCTGATGGAGTTTTGGTTCCTTGCCACTGTTGCCTTGCTTTGCCTTGCTTTTGGCTTGCTTAGTTGGGGTTATTTAATATTTAATATTTAACAATATTATTGATCTGTGTTGTACTACTTTCATGTTATCACTGTGAAGCTGCTTTGATACAGTCTGTATTGTGAAAAGTGCTATATAAATAAATGTGACTTGACTTGACTTAATAAGAGAATATTGAGAAATGTTACAAATTAATTTAATTAAGAGTTGACTGCCCAGGAAAAAAAAGGCAGATGTACTAAAACATTGTCCCCTGTCCTGCTCAACAATGAAACATTATGATTGAGTTGGACCGCTAAGGCTACTTTACACAGTCAGTGTTTGGGGAACTGACAACCATATTTATTAAAATGAGCCAGTTGCATAAACAGCCATTATGTCAAGACTGTCTTAAGAACTAGTATGACCAACAAGCAGTTAGTTAGGGGAAATCAGTCTTATGGTATCAAATCAGACCAATCTATGTTTTTATGTAACTGACTTTTGATGACTAACTTGTAAGATTAGTCTTGGCAGTTTATGCGACTGGATCCTGGTGTTACTCTTTACAGTTTAAAAGAGCCACTTCAATACTGTTTGTAAAAACAGAGGTCAAGTCCATCTTCTATTCTCACTGTGAATAACTCCCAGTTGAAGTGAAATATGCTTACCTGTAGGTCCATGATAAGCTCTTTAGAGGCAGAGAAAGTAGAAAGCTGAGCAGCTGACCCCACACTGACCCTTGGGACCGCTGCGCTTGCTCCCCTCCACAAACCCAGAATTCCGTACTGTTTGTGGATGGCCAATAATGCATGCATCATTCCCTGACAAAAATAAATAAATAAAAATTATATATATATATATATATATATATATATATATATAATAAACAGGAAATGGTTATGGTTTTAGATTCAAGCTGGAAACATAACTGCCTGAAAGCATTAGTACATTACCACAAATGCAAAGGGATTTAACATTACAAAAAATCTCAACAACCCTAGGATAGGTCGACTTGAAGATTAAAGTTCTTACATAACATTAAGGGATAGTTCACTTTGAAATTCATTTTTGATATGCTTTAGCTTACTTCAAGGGCATCCAAGATGTAGGTGTCTTTGTTTCCGCTGTAGTTTCAATTTTTATATTTTTAGGTCAAACTGTTCATGTCTGTCAGTCATATAATGGAGGTCTATGGTCACCACCTCAAAGAGCATGCACAGAGATGTCCAAATTAAACATGATTTAATAACCCATAAATGTAAGTACACATTGATGGCCTAAGACACGAAACGAGCGGTTTGTGTGAGAAAACGAACATTATTTATATTGTTTTTACCTCTTGTAACCACAGCCACGTCCAAGTGATCTGAGGGTGCGTGCGCTCCAGTCTGCGCAA
Organism: Hybognathus amarus; assembly: GCA_030378365.1. NCBI lineage: Eukaryota > Metazoa > Chordata > Actinopteri > Cypriniformes > Leuciscidae > Hybognathus > Hybognathus amarus. The sequence goes on along the minus strand of JAQIUQ010001585.1, from coordinate 69,299 downwards.
ACGCCGGATCTTCACAGTGAAAGGTAAATCTTCCAAAATGCGTTTCTCAGATCACTTGGACTTGGCTGTGGTTACAAGAGGTAAAAACTATAAATACTGTTCATTTTCTCACACAAACTGCTTGTTTCATGTCTTAGGCCATCAATGTGTATTTACATTTACGAGTCATTAAATCATGTTTAATTTGGACTTTTCTGTGCATGCTCTTTGAGATGGTGACCATAGACCTGCATTATATGACTGATAGACACGAACGGTTTGACCTAAAAATATCAAAATTGAAACTACTGCGAAACAAAGACACCTACATCTTGGATGCCCTTGAGGTAAGCTAAAACATACCAAAATTAATTTCAAAGTGAACTATCCCTTTAAAAGAGGGGGGGGAATATGTTATCATAGATGTTACTATGAGGTCACCATTAACTTACCCTGTGATTATACTGGTGTCCAACTGCTATAGAGGAAGTGGACTGACTTTGCAGATGTGTCTTTACCTGAAAGAAATACAAATAGAGAGTAGGTAACCTGTTGGTAAACTAAAGACACTTGGTGCTTTTTGTCCATTTTGGAGCACCATCTACTTTAAGTGTTCTGCTGTTATAGACGCTTGTCCCAAGGTAAATGACGTTCGTCAGCTCTAGTTTGTTTCCAGCCTTTCACAGAGGCTTCAGATGACCCAACAATTGCGATGCGATGAGATGACGCCTGTAAAGAGACGACTCAACGCCGGCGATATGTTATGCCCTAAATGAATACATGATTAACTAACTGTATTTTTCTATGTACATTTCTGAAATGCACTTTCTGTAAAGCTGCTTTAAAAAGAATGTATTGTGAAAAGCACTACAAATACATTTGAAGTGAATTGTTTGGAAACCAAAAGCATGAAAAACATTGATTCCTCATTGCATTTAAAAAATATTTAACATGATAACATAAATATATTATTGTTGCGTGCTATCATATTTTAAAACTTTATTTATGTAATAATACATGGCAAATATTTAGTTTATTGTCCTAATAGGCTGTGTTTGTATCCGGTCGCAACACTGCAGTCTGTCTGCGCTAAATTATCAATTTTAACTCAATTTTTCAGTAGGCAACTGCTGCGCGCGTGCACCTCAGATATTTATCGTTACTCACCAGGTAAATAGGGCTGGCCATTGCGGCGCCTACCACACCGGCGATAGCCCCGGACACTGTGCTCTTTGCAGCGCTGACCCTTCCGTCCGTGTGAATGTAGCCCAAGGACTCAATGATGGCGAATGATCCCAGTCGGAAACCATTCATACAAAACTGATAAACCAACCCGGGGACCAAACCTTTCTGAAGACCAGCCAGTCCGTCTATTTTCCCTATCGTGTAAAAGGCGTGAAACACATTCCTATAATACACCTGGTAGGTTCCTCGGGTTTTTAGCTCTCCTTGCAATTGCATTCGAGTTTTGACAACCTCCAGCGGGTTTGTAAAAAAACAAGCGCCACACGCAGCGACGCCGCCGAGAACGAAATCCATGTTTCAATCGCGTAATGCCCGGAAACCAGTTATGGACAGACTGTTTAGTTTGACTTTCCACAATAAACAGGCCAACTTTTTTAGCAGCCCTCTTAATAAAATAACATGAATAATAAAGTAGCCTACTTGTTAACTGACAAATAATTTTACAGTGGCATTAAGAAGTAGAAACTAGTAGGCTAACTATCTTCTAACCCTCCTCCCATGTCATGCGATGCGCGCAGACATTTTGCTTAGTATGAGTTTCAGATTTCATTCGTCAGTGTGCGTCTATCCATCCATGCTATCATCCCAACACTGCTTTTTAACCAATCAAAACAAAGACATTGGCCCCATCCATTGTTACATGTCCTGTGATTGGACTGTTGTAAATTACATCAAGTGACACTTTCAGGCGGTTGATGCGCACCATTAATGTGCTTTGTGTCACTACACAAAGCCCCCTCTTTAAAGAATATTCCGCGGTAACACTTTATTTAATGTTCTTGTTACTTATACTTAGCAAAGTAATAACAACAAATAATGCATAATTACAAGCAACTAACCCTAAACCCAAATCTAACCCTATAGTAGACTAAGTACATGTTAATTAATATTACTATTAATTAATAATAGTACTTATTTGTGTAATTACACTCTAATGGGGAAACATTAGGCCTAATAACAAACATTTGTATATATAATATTTTAATGTTTAATACATATGAAATAGAAGATGAATGTTGAATTAAAAGAAAATAATGTTTAAATTAATAAAATTAATGTTAAAACTCCTAAAAAAGTTGGGTTTTTTAAAGGATTACAAAATAACAGGTAAAGTAGGTCAACACCACAATGCTATAATGATCTGTATTTCTTAAATTTTAGCTGAAACCCTTTCAAGCTCTCTGCCCTTTGTTCCTCTGCCCTTCTCGTCTTTCTAAGTCTTTTGCAACAATTTTGCCAGTTTACTCTCAGAAATAAAAGCTCCTCTGTGTACTTAAAATGGCACAAACCCACCATGATGGTGCCAATTTGAGATACAGAATTGTTTCTTTATATAAAGGAACAAAAATGTGCCTCTGTCTTATGTATCTCAAAGGACTGTACAACTGCTGTGTAATGTAGTTGAAGGATGATAGATCCTTCCCTAATGGACTGATTAAGATCTTCTAAATGAAAACTGGCTAACTGAAACAAAAATGTTTTATTTCAGCTTCATCATGCTATATACACTCCTTTCATAGAACATTTGATTGTGTTAAACAGAAGATAAGCAAAACAATAAATATCATTTATTTCTTGACACACACAGAGAGCGAGAGAGAGAGCCAGAGAGAGAATATTTTATACAATATTAGTCTACTATTTCATATGCATTAAACATTAGTAATGAACATTTGTATTTTTTATATTGTACATTTTTATTATGCAAACAAAGTAATTATTTTAGCTTATTCCAGCACATCCCCATATCTTGTGACTTTAGGATCTTCTACAAGTGTTGCAGGAGTTTGTGGTTCTTCCTCTAAGTGAATAATAAAGAAACAATGGTCAGATTCCTCCATCATGAAGTCCAAAAGTCACACAATTTACATTACAATGTACAGTCAGCGAGTCATTATCATAAAATGATAAGAAGCAGAGGGATTGTGGGATTGTTTCACCCTGAAACGTTTATTTTGTGATGACAGGCTGACTTATCTTACATGGGTAGTCTTAAATAAAAAGGTTCTGCAAAGGAAGGGAGGTAGGATTGCACCTTTTGGGCTCCCCAAAAGAACTTATTGTTAAGAACATTTTAATCTAAAGAACCTTTTTCCACTATGTCTGATATTTTTGCGCAGTGGAAAAGTTCTTCATGAAACCTTTTATGCCAATAAGGAACTTTTATTTTTAAGACTGTACTAAATTAGATAGACATGAAATATTTTTTTTGACAAAAAAAAATCAACAAATTCTATTAAATTGATAAATAGAAATGGATCATCATAAAATAATAAGAACATTATCCATAACCTTTAAAAAAAAGACCAAGCAAAAATAATTTATTTACAACTATTTGTCCGCAATTCAATGTTACATTTTTTAAATTAGCTTGCATAGCCACAACATAATCTGTCTTCTTTTGTCTCTTGTCGATAAAAACGCAAGATGGCGGTAAATAGCTATTGTAGCATGCGTTGGTATAAAAAGAGAGAGATGGCAGATAAAAACAACTAAATGCTTACTAGAAGAGTTTCTGTCAGGAACGCTTCCTGTCTCAAGATATAACCACAGATCTGAGCACTTCATGGTTTCCCAGCGAGTCACTGTATAGCTGAATACTGAGGAGGAAACTGTAAAGAACAAAGGAAAAAATAGCTAACATCACACAAATTATTTTCTTTATAACATTTTGAATTAAACATCCTGTTTATGAAAACAAAAAGAGAAAAATCTTGCATGATCCTGAAAAAAATAAAAAATGCATCGGTAACACTTTACAATAAGGTTAGTTAGTTAACATTAGTTTACTACATTAGTTAATATGAACTAATAATGAATAGCACATATACAGCATTTGTTAATCTTTGTTAATGTTATTTTCAACATTTACTAATACTTGATTAAAATCTTGTTAACATTAGTTAATGCACCGTGAACTAACATGAACAAACAATGAACACCCTACAAACAAGGGACGTCCCCCGGACTTTTCAAACGTCCCCTAAGGTCCTCATTAGGTCCGCTTTGTAACGTTCCCTAGCGGACGCTCGGAGGACGTCCGCACTTGGTCCCATTTGTAACGTTCGCTGACAGGACATTCCGAAGACGTTCGCATTTGGTCCCCTTTGTAATGTTCGCGGACGGACATTCCGAAGACGTTCGCATTTGGTCCCCTTTGTAACGTTCGCGGACGGACATTCCGATGACGTTCGCATTTGGTCCATTCTAAAACGTTCGCTGACGGACGTTCTGAGGACATTTGTCCGGGCCAGTTTGGGCCAGCAACCTGGCATTTCCATGACAACACTTGCAAAATTCAGTCGCCCATGCGTTTGCTATCATCAACTGACACTTTACAACTCAGACAAACGAATAATAAAATTAAAACATAAATGCAAATATTTGCATTGATTGTAAAATTAATTTAATGCTAAAAATGTTTGTGTTTTAATGTTAAGATAATAATTTTCATGTTACTTCATGTAAATTCTAATCACAAATTAAAGATGTAATAATACCACGTACGAGTCTGTTTTCACCCGTTATAATTTAAACATAAAAAACATGAAAACTGATTCAATTGAATATGAGCTACAATTTATAAAGGCTATTCCACATTCAAGAAGAGGTTGAATCCCAGGAGCTCTAAAAGAATGCATCTACTTCAAATGATGAATGCAGCCAAGGAAAACGTGAAGAATGAAAAATTGCTGGAAAGTGGATAATAACACAGGTAAGACAAATTAAAGTATCCTAAACATTTACCTGTCAAACGTTGGTCAGGAGAAGTGACTGGTTCAAAAATAACTTATTTTAGGAAAAATATTGTTCTAATTAGGCTATTGCACTTAAGACTGATAGCACATGCAGAAAAAAAACCTTGGAGAAATAAGCGAGTGACGATCAAATCATAGGATCAAATGCTATGATCAAATGCGCCTAAGCGAGTGACGTCATTCCTTATGGTTTGTATCCATGGCAACGCTCAGCTGGGTAGCGTAGTGACAGTTAACGGTCCTTCTCAGACGCAGCCTTGTGTTTTCTCTCTCCGTCGTCTGTCTAAAAGGTATTTTTTTAATTAGATTATTATAAATTAGTCACCATAACCACTGTCCATCTTTAAATTATATGAAAATGTTACCTTTTAAAACGTTTGCTGAAGTTGTCCGCAATGTACCGCTGATAACCGTTAGCAGCTATGCTAATACTACGAAGCTAGCTAACAGCTGAAATGAGACAACGTTACATTTCACATATTGATAAAATCATAACTGAATATGTTCATTTTGTTGTTTTAGGTAGACGCCAAAGGGGGAGAATTGCCATCGGATTAATCCCACAGCTGACCGACAAACACACACACACACAGCTGCCAGCGCCTTTGAAGACACACACACATACGGAAATGGCACCTTTACAATTGTTTTAAATAAATAATTTACTTTGTTCCTTACACCGTGTCTGTTTTCTTTGGTTAGCCAGAAGTAAAATACAATAAAATGATATTCAGGGGACTAAACACTAAAGTCCCATAAACGTCCCGGATGGCCGCTGGTGGTCCTGGGAACGTCCTCTTGAACGTCCGGAGGACGTCTTCGCGAATGTCCGCGGGACATCAAGCGGACTCCATATGGGGACGTTCGCACAGGCCATTTAGGGGACGTTCTGGAGACCTTTTTTTGTTAGCTGGGCAGCTTTATTTTTATGAACTAACATTAACAAAGATGAACAAATGCAGTAACTAATGTATTGCTCATGGTTAGTTCATGTTAGTAAATACATTAATTAATGTTAAATAATGAACCTTATTGTAAAGTGTTACCAATGCATCAGACTTACCAATAGATACTAGAAGGTTCCACTGAAAGGGATATGGGATTCGTGTCTGAAGTACTCGCTGTGCAAAAAATAAACCCGCTGTGCCTGGTGGAGGATAGTTACATTTTCACCCAAAGCCAAAGGATTAAAAAAAAACAATCACAGTTTGTAAAGAAAATAAAATATAGATTTTTTTACAGCTCCAGGACATAGCCTATGGGGCTGTTACAGCAGGTATGTTTTATAAAAGTAACTTTTTTCCTGAAAGTCCTAATGAAAAATAAATACAGGATAGTATGATACACTGTTGAGATTTTTCTGAATCTCTAGAGAAGAAGTAAGAAGGGTGTTTATTCTAAGTAGAAAAATCTGATACACAATGACACAATGAAACTGATGTAAATAGTCTCACTGCTGTGTAGACAAAAGAGTCATTTGTCATTTACTTTCACAAACAGTACATTGTTCAGACATAACCACTTCTTAATGTGAATATGATACTAACCCAGTATGAAGCTTGCTGTGCCTTTCATAAAGGCGTAAGACTGACAAGCGGCGTACTGCTGCAAACCCTGAGGACAGTGAAATATAATCACCATGGAATTTGTCTAAGATTTTTGAAATTATTAAGATTATTAAGAATTGCTCTCAAATGACTAATTTGTCAAACTGCTGGTTACCATTTTGTTAGATGAACTAAAATCTTTCCTGATAAATAATTTCGTCTATAACGTACATAAAGTAATGGATGAAAGATATTCACGTGAGTAAAAAGTGTGTGAGCTAGAGCTGCAGACTATAGTTATTCAATTAAAGCAGACTGTTATTACATTAAACTCAAATACATGTTACAATATAAAACACACGCACCGGGTGCTTTGCAGCAACCGCATCATCAACTTTAGTGAGACCAAGGTTGACCATCCCGCTACAATTATAGACTGTAACCTCCAAATTGTTGTGACCATAGAGGGTATATTCAACTTCACTTTGTTGTTGTGTAATTTCCGTATGTCCAGCGAAGAAAATGTAGAAGGAGTAACAGAGACAGGTTCTCTCACAGTGACCTCTTATGGACTGGAGACGTTAATGCATTTGACTTATCCACACTAACACATTGATAAGGGGTCCAATAGAATAATCACAAACATTTGTTTAATTTATTACTTTAGAAGGAAAAATATGAACTGTCAGAGGTAATCCATTTGTTTATGTGAGTTTGGTTTGTGATGGTACTGACTTGCGACCTTCAAAACAGTTTTAATCCTGAAAAATAAACAAATAAAAAAACAAATACATACTATGTAATCAATGTATTTCATTTATTTAGTTTTATTCAACAAAACATTCAAAAACACATGAATCTGTAAGAATATTCAGATGAACAATTGGTGAGCAAACAAAACACTCATGACAGTAATGTACTGTATTAATATTTCAGATCTAACTAGATCTCATTAGATTCTTAGAGGATTCTCATTGTCCATAGGATTGGTTTCGTATTATTTTAGAAATTCTCTCAGATAGTACACAACCTTATGGAATTTTACCTGTCCATTTGTGATCTGTTTTGAAGTTGTTGTGTCCATTCCAGATTAGACCAATTAAATTAAACTGCTGAAGCAGTCCTCACATCCTCTGCTGAAATAAAAAGGAAATTATTACAATGAAGTGATGATTTAGTGGTTGTATCTTAAGTCTGAGAAAAAGTGTTAAGAAGACAAACTCACAGATTTGTTTGCTGATGCATGGAAATTTGTCTCTGTCAATTGAAACTTCTCTGTCTGAGCTCCACCGCATCAGTCTGGCTGTAGGATTTTTTGATTTTAGTAACACTTTTGAATGAAGCTTGTTTGCTTTTATTCTCCTTTTTATTATTATTTGCTTTCACAAACACATATTAAACTGTACCAGGGCTGATCTTGGCCCTATAGTGTGTGAAGTCCTCTGGAATGGACGACAAGGTCTGCTTCCAGAACATGTACTCAGAATGTTCTCCGTTAGGAACCGTGAGACGGTGAGCTCACAGGAAACACAACAGCTGGACCCTGTGTGACAGTTCAAAAATGGACCCAAAAGCGAAAGCAGATTAATGATTTATTGAACAGAAAGGAAATAAATCAACATAGGCTGACTGCCGATCACAGGGGGTCCTGGGTGAACGCAGAACAGGTAACGGGCTTCAAGCCGGATGATCAACGGAGGAAAGCGATCAGGTAATGCTCGCAGGAATAGGCGAACGCAGACTCCACCAGACAGTAACCACAGCACAGAGCAGCAGGCTTGACACAGGGTAGCCGGAGCAGTGGTCAATCTGACATGCGCACACAGGACAAGAAACAGCAGCAAAGGTATATAGAAGTCAGTAACAGACATGAATGAGCAAACAATAACCCGACAAGAAGGGAATAGAACATGAGGTCTAAATAGCCAGAAAGTCAGGGCAAACGAGGAACAGGTGTGCGAGGAGCAGGAGTGAGATCGCTGATTAGAGTAGACTCAGGTGTGCGAGAGCACAGACAGAGAGACGAGAGACGAGAGACAGAGAGACAGAGAGACAGAGAGAGAGAGAGAGAGAGAGAGAGAGAGAGAGAGAGAGAGAGAGAGAGAGAGAGAGAGAGAGAGAGAGAGAGAGAGAGAGAGAGAGAGAGAGAGAGAGAGAGAGAGAGAGAGAGAGAGAGAGAGAGAGAGAGAGAGAGAGAGAGAGAGAGAGAGACAGAGGAACCCAACTAAACTTCTGACAGTACCCCCCCCTAATGGGCGCCCCCTGGCGCCCAGAGGAGGACTGACGGGAGCGGAGGAAATCGTCGATAAGCGAGCGGTCCAGCACATCCCTTCCCGGTACCCAGCTTCTCTCCTCCGGGCCGTATCCCTCCCAATCGACCAGATACTGAAAACCCCCGTCCCCGAGGTCGGACGTCCACTATCCTCCTAACCTTAAAGACAGGAGGGTTAGCAGCAAGGGCAAGAGGAGGGGGGGGGGGGAGCGGAGCGGAGACGGAGCGCAGGTTTGATACACGAGACGTGAAACACAGGATGAACTCGTTTGAGAGAGTGAGGTAACCTGAGCCGTACCACCGCCAGACTGATAACCTTAGTGATGGCGTAAGGTCCAATGAAACGGGGAGCCAGTTTCCGAGCGGGTGCCTGAAGGGGTAAATTACGTGTGGAAAGCCATACCCTCTGCCCACAGACGTACCTAGGAGCTTTAGAACGGCGACGATTGGCGAAGCGACGGTGCGCTCCCTGGTCCGGCACAGAGCTGACCTCACCCTCCGCCAAGTGCGACGACAGCGCTGAATAAAGGCCTGGACCGAGGGGACGGCGACCTCTGGTTCCTGAGAAGGAAACAGAGGTGGCTGGTATCCCAGACAACAAGAAAACTGGGAAAGACCAGTGGACGACAAAGGCAGAGAATTATGAGCGTACTCCACCCATGTCAATTGTTCACACCAGGAGGTGGGGTTATGAGCCGCCAAACAGCGGAGCATCCGACCAGAGGTCCTGATTCGCGCGCTCAGCCTGCCCATTACTCTGTGGATGAAACCCTGAAGACAGACTGGCCGTAGCACCAATCTGCCTACAGAATTCCCTCCAAAAGTTAGAGACAAACTGGTGTCCCCTGTCAGAAACAACATCAGAGGGAAGCCCATGAATTCTAAAGACGTGGTCCACAACCGCCCGAGCCGTCTCTTTAGCCGACGGAAGCTTGGGTAGTGGAACAAAGTGAACCGCTTTAGAAAACCGATCAACGACAGTGAGGATCACCGTATTGCCGCTGGAGGGGGAAGCCCCGTGACGAAGTCCAGGGCAATATGGGACCAAGGCCGAGAGGGAATAGAGAGCGGGCGAAGCAGACCATCGGGAGGCGAATTACTGGACTTCTGCTGAGCACAGACAGAACATGACGCAACAAATCGGCGTACCTCACGCTCCATGGCAGGCCACCAGAATCGCTGGCGGACCGCTGCCAAAGTCCGAACTCACCCCCGGATGAGCGACCAGTCTAGACGAATGACCCCAACGAAGAACAGCCGGGCGAGCGGACCTGGTGACAAATAGCTTCCCCTCAGGACACCCACGAGGAACGACAGTGTGAGAAAGAGCCCTTCGCACCAGCCTCTCCACCCCCCAGGTGACGGATCCCACCACACATCCCTCAGGTAAGATGGTCTCCGTGGTGGAACAATCCCCGGAGGGAGAGAACTGGCGAGAAGAGCGTCAGGCTTAACGTTCTTTGATCCCGGACGGTAAGCGATAGAAAAATTGAAGTGCCCAAAAAAAAGAGCCCAGCGAGCCTGTCTAGAGTTAAGCCTCTTGGCCGAGCGGATATACTCTAGGTTACGGTGGTCAGTCCAGACAATAAATGGGAGGGAGGATCCCTCCAACCAGTGGCGCCACTCCTCCAGGGCCAGTCGAATGGCTAAGAGCTCCCGGTTACCCACATCATAATTGCGTTCGGCAGCCGAGAGTCGATGCGAGTAAAAGGCGCACGGATGAACCCTCTGATCGAGAGCAGAGCGCTGCGAGAGAACCGCTCCGACCCCGACATCAGACGCGTCCACCTCAACGATAAACTGGTTCTTAGGGTCAGGTGAAATCAGAACGGGCGCGGAAGTGAACAAATCCTTAAGACGCTCAAAAGCACATTGAGCAGCCTCGGACCAGACGAAACGACACTTAGCGGACGTGAGAGCAGTCAAAGGGGCCGCGACCTGACTGAAATTTCTAATAAAACGGCGATAAAAGTTCGCAAACCCCAAAAAACGCTGAAGTGCCGAGCGAGATTCAGGAACCGGCCAGTCAGTGACCGCCTGAACCTTGGAAGGGTCCATGCTTATGCCCTCCGCCGACACGACCGATCCAAGGAAAGTAACTGACTGGACATGAAACGCGCACTTCTCAGCCTTAACGTAGAGGCGATTCTCTAATAATCGCTGTAAAACGCGGCGTACATGTTGGGTATGTACCTGGAGAGATGGGGAGAAAATGAGGATATCATCCAGGTACACGAAGACGAAAATGTTAATCATGTCTCTTAAAACATCGTTAACGAGCGCTTGAAAAACAGCTGGGGCGTTTACCAGCCCGAAAGGTAAAACGCGATACTCAAAGTGCCCCAACGGAGTATTAAACGCCGTCTTCCACTCATCCCCCTCCTTGATGCGCACTAAGTGGTACGCGTTACGGAGATCCAACTTCGTGAAGATCTTTGCCCCCTGCAAGATCTCGAAGGCTGACGACATCAACGGTAACGGATACCGGTTCTTAATAGTGATGTCATTCAGCCCACGATAATCGATGCAGGGGCGCAAAGAGCCGTCTTTCTTCTTCACGAAGAAAAATCCCGCACCGGCAGGGGAGGAGGAAGGAACGATGGTACCGGCCATAAGAGATGTATCAAGGTACGTCTCGAGACGCCTCACGTTCCGGAGCGGATAGCGAATACAAACGCCCACGGGGGGAGTGGTGCCAGGGAGGAGGTCGATACTACAATCATAAGGCCTATGAGGAGGGAGAGAAGCGGCCCGGGATCGACTGAACACCGCTCGCAGATCGTGATATTCCTCCGGAACCCCAGATACATCAATGGACTCCTCCTGAGAAACAGAAAAAGAAGAACCAGAGGGAACAGCAGAGACAAGACAATTAGTATGACAAGATAAGCTCCACGAAACAATAGAACTATCAGACCAGTTAACATGTGGATTGTGCTTAGTTAACCATGGATGACCTAGGATAATGGGGGCCATAGGAGACTGAAAAACAAAAAAAGAAATCTTCTCCTGGTGGTTGCCAGACGTGGTGAGACTCACCAAAGCAGTACCCCGGTGAATCTCTGAAGGAACACGGCCATCCAGGGCAAAGGCTGTGGGTATATCCTCTAGTTCACGTAGGGGCAGACCATGTTCAATAGCCCACCTCTCGTCAACAAAATTCCCCTCAGCCCCGGAGTCAATTAAAGCAGAACAGGCCACGGAAGTGATGCCCCAGCGAAGGACGGCCGAAATCATGGAGCGGGAACTGAAGGATGGGGAAAGTGGGTAGCGCTCGCCAATACTCCCTAACTATTGGCGAGCTTTCTCTTTTACCGGACATGTGGCAGCAAAGTGACCCGTGCCACCACAGTAAAGGCACAACCTCTCTCGAATGCGGCGTTGGCGTTCAGCAGAAGAGAGGTGAATTCTCCCTAACTGCATGGGCTCGGACTCAGGGTGAGGTTCAGGTGACGTGGCCTGAGAGAAAGGGGTTCCCCGGAATCCCGTGACGTCAGAGCGAACACGTCGGCGTAAGTCAAAACGGTTGTCTAAACGAATGGCTAATTCAACCAACTCATCCAGACTAGAGGGAAACTCTCGAGCAAAAATATCATCCTTAAGTTCATCATTCAAGCCCTCCAAAAAGCGTGCCGTGAGCGCTGCATCATTCCATTCGCAGGTAGCCGATAGAGTCTTAAATTCAATGGCATAATCCGCAGCGGAGCGTCTCCCTTGACGAAGCGCCGCCAGCTGTCGAGAAGCCTCGCGCCCGAAGACAGAACGGTCGAAAACTTTCAACATTTCTTCTTTGAATAAATCAAACTGATCGCAGCAACCAGCTCCAGCCTCCCAGACAGCCGTTCCCCATTCCCGGGCTCGACTGGTGAGAAGGGAAACCACATAAGCGACCCTGGCACGGTCGGATGCATACGTGACAGGTTGGAGCGAAAAAATCACCTCACACTGGGTGAGAAAAGCACGGCACTCCGTGGGCTCACCAGAGTAGCAGGGAGGGTTGTTGATACGAGGCTCGGAGGCATGTCGTGATCCAGAAGGGAACTGGTCTCGACGCAGCTGATGGAGCTGACCAGTCAGATCGGACACCTGGGCTGCAAGTGAATCCACGGCGTGCCTGGCGGCGGATAATTCATCGGAGTGTCTGCCCAGCAAAGCTCCCTGCAGTTCAACAGCCGAGCGGATGGTTGTGTCGTTCGCTGGGTCCGTCATGGTCGGGTTATTCTGTGACAGTTCAAAAATGGACCCAAAAGCGAAAGCAGATTAATGATTTATTGAACAGAAAGGAAATAAATCAACATAGGCTGACTGCCGATCACAGGAGGTCCTGGGTGAACGCAGAACAGGTAACGGGCTTCAAGCCGGATGATCAACGGAGGAAAGCGATCAGGTAATGCTCGCAGGAATAGGCGAACGCAGACTCCACCAGACAGTAACCACAGCACAGAGCAGCAGGCTTGACACAGGGTAGCCGGAGCAGTAGCTCATCTGACATATGCGCACACAGGACAAGAAACAGCAGCAAAGGTATATAGAAGTCAGTAACAGACATGAATGAGCAAACAATAACCCGACAAGAAGGGAATAGAACATGAGGTCTAAATAGCCAGAAAGTCAGGGCAAACGAGGAACAGGTGTGCGAGGAGCAGGAGTGAGATCGCTGATTAGAGTAGACTCAGGTGTGCGAGAGCACAGAGAGAGAGAGAGAGAGAGAGAGAGAGAGAGAGAGAGAGAGAGAGAGAGCAGAGGAACCCAACTAAACTTCTGACACCCTGTCTGTCAAATCTTCAACATAGTAATAAAACCACACAAACCATTTTTGTATAAACATTACATCAAGGCAAGACATTTTGCTATGTATAACAACACCTTAGATGTATGACTGGAATATTGAATTGCCTTTGGACTATGTATCTGAACTGATGATTGCCTTTCAAACACAACCAAGAAAAGGAAATAAAGGGAAACAATTATTAAACCATTTCAATGTTTACACAATCGGCAATGAGAATAGCAAATGATTCATCATCAAAAACAATTACAATAAATGCTTCTCAACCTTTGTCTGTCTTTTCTAAGGTCAATGGCTCTATGCTGGACCAAAGGTGGTGGACTTTAGAATTTAGTGCAGCTGGTGAATTTGTGTCATTCTTTTTGACCTCACTTATCACTTGGATACTTGAAGAAGGGGAGTATTTTGAGGCAGTCTGATGGGTAGGAGAAAGCATATACCTGAAGAAAAACACGTAGAATTGCAATTACAATAAAACAATGAAACAAACGTCAAATGGGGATGCAGAAGAAATAAATGCATACAGGTTTAGCACAACATGAGGAGGAGTAAATTATGACAGGATTTTCATTTTAATGTTGACTGCTTTCATCAAGTTTAATTATGCAACCCAATCATCCAGTTTATTTTACTTTGGCAAATAGGTTTGACAAGAACTACAAGCCCAAGTTTGATCCCCAAGCTCTGTACTATTCAGACAACACCTAATTCTGACAGTTGGTTTGTTATCATATCTTTTAACCTTAAGTCCACTGTATCATATATCATAAGCAAAAGCATCTAAACTATCAACATGATTAAAACTTTGCTGAAAAATCTACACAATCTGCTACATGCCTCCTGTTGTCTGATTGAGTTTAGTTGTCTTTGAAATTCTGAAAATGTCCACGTAATGTTGTGGTACACATGTCTTTTTGCTGTAAAATCTTTACTGATTATTCATAAAATAAACATATGAACAACCTTTATATTGTTAGTAATATTTAAAGATGTATACTTATTGGATTGAAGCAATTTAGGTTTACTTGATTATCCATACATCCCATGTTAAAAAAATTATCAAATTTGATCCATCAGGCTTCAGGCGTGTAAGGAATGTTTGTTTGTACACCACTCAATCATCATTCTTTTGCATTGCATTTTGTTTTGCTTTGATCATTAAACTAAGCATTACAATGTCATATTATTGAAAGACAGAGTGACAACTGATATTTAATGCATTTTATTTAAGTAGTCTGTTATAAATCTTTATCTTCCTTTTTGGCCATATAAATATCAGCAACCGCTCCAGATTTTTATATTTTTACTTGTATATTGAATATAATTGTATATTGGGCCTCTTACTAAAATTGAGATGTTTTTTTCATTGAGATGTGGATGTTATGTTATGTGGCTGGAGGAGAGAACCCAGGCGCAGACAAAATGCAGACACTAAACGTTTATTAAGACACAAACAGAAAACAAAAACCCACGAGGGGCAAAACAAGAGACAATACAAATGGGAGATAACTAAACTAGAAGACACTTGACAAGACTAGACTATTAACCAACAGCAAATACAAGATCAAGACGTTCTTCAAAGACAAGGTATTCATTCACGGGTAGATACACACAAAGTGTGACACGCAATGAGTAACAACAAACCGACACAGGACAGCAAACACAAGGGGATTATTTAGGGAGAAACTAATGAGGGGACAGGGACCACTAATGAGGGGGACCAAAAAAAAAGTGGAGTATCCCTTTAAATTCTAAAAAGGTGCATTTCAGGGTTCTCAGGATGGTTAGAACACATCAATGTTATCTGACAATGAATTCAGTCTGCTAAAAAAGAGAGGAAGGACCTCCATGTGACATTCCTGGATTTGGCTAATGCATATGGTTCAGTGCCACATGAGCTTCTCTGGGCAGCATTTTATTTTTCAGCATTCTTGAGATTTGCAATTTAGTTTCTCAACTCCAGAATTCAGCACTACATGGCAATGCTTAGAGGTTGGAATAATGGCAGGATGCACCATTTCTCCACTAGCTTTTTATCATGGCAATGGAAGTCTCCTCTTCCTGGCTGCCAGGGGTGTACGATGGAGCAGGCACTAACAGTGGATTCACACAGCGGGACCTCTTCGGGCAGCCAGTAAATGAGCAGATGCTTCTCAAGGGTTCACACGACAGTTCCTCTTCCCACCACCAGAGGTAAGTAATGGAGCGGTTGCTTATCTGGAATTCGCTTATCTGGAGTTCCTCTTTTGGCAGCCAGGGGTGAGTAATGGAGCAGATGAATCAAATCAGTGCATTAATGTTTCACAAATCCTCTTCAAGTCATTAGTATTCAAATACTCACAGCAGGGGCTTGCTTCAGTGTGAAAAACTCAATGAGCAGATACTGGTTCTTCTTTAGAACAGGAGAATCAAACAGCAATGCATGAACATTTCACGAATCCTCTTCGAGTCAACAGTATTCAAATACTCACAGCAGGGGCTTGCTTCAGTGTGAGAAACTCAATGAGCAGATACTGGTTCTTCTTTAGGACAGGGGAATCAAACAGCAATGCATGGACATTTCACGAATCCTCTTCAAGTCAAAAGTATTCAAATACTCACAGCAGGGGCTTGCTTCAGTGTGAGAAACTCAATGAGCAGATACTGGTTCTTCTTTAGGACAGGGGAATCAAACAGCAATGCATGGACATTTCACGAATCCTCTTCGAGTCAACAGTATTCAAATACTCACAGCAGGGGCTTGCTTCAATGTGAGAAACTCAATGAGCAGATACTGGTTCTTCTTTAGGACAGGAGAATCAAACAGCAATGCATGAACATTTCACAAATCCTCTTTCGAGTCAACAGTATTCAAATACTTACAGCAGGGGCTTGCTTCAAGTGTGAGAAACTCAATGAGCAGATACTGTTTATTCTTTAGGACAGGGGAATCAAACAGCAATGCATGAACATTTCACAAATCCTCTTCACACTGGACAGACTGGAGCTACAATCCTCTACAGTGCATACGCAACACACACAGTAAACTCAGCACTCCAGGACAATGAGTGTAACGACTGGGAACACGGACAGACACAGACAATCCTCACACCGGTGCATACATGAATCACTTCAAATAGTATCATGTGTTCACTTCACACTAAGCACTGCAACTCACACCACTCGCAGTGAATAAGGTCTCCACTCATGATCCCACCCAACTCCCTCCTTTGTTCGACGAGGTAACATGAACCCACTGCCTCACTTAATGTTGTCCTCTGTTAATGTTGTCTCTCTTTCCCCATCCACATTGAATCGCCGTTTTTAGACTCCTTCTCTGCTGTGGATCGCCCCTTCCCGCTCTATCTGTCCAGCTCTGCATCTTCCAGCTCCGTCCTTCTCTCTTTCTCTGTTAATCAGTTTCCTTATTGGATCAAAATATGTTGTTCTCCCATCACCACAGAACCTTAACCTCTGGGTAGGAGAGGATCCCTCTTGCCCTTTTGTGTTCATTCAAACAGTGGCAAGGAACCAAAACTCAATCAGGTGACTGAATGGAGAAAAAAACCTTGGGAGAAACCAGGCTCAGTCGGGGGCCAGTTCTCCTCTGGCCAGAGTATTTGTCCATTTCAATCTGTTTGGAAGTCGAAGTTATCACGCCGGTATGGAGACGAGTTGTTGAGGATCAGTGCTGATGGCTGTCGTGTTGATGAGGCCAGCACTTAAGGATGAGTTGGGATGGGTCCAGGCGCAGTACCACCATAGAGGATCCCTCGGGATAAACAGAGAGTCTAATATTAGTGTAGACGCCATCCTTCTTTATCAAGTACATCAGGATTTACGGGATTTGTCCCCGGTTCCGGCTGATCTAAACGATGCAGCCTAATTTTTTATTAAGGAAGTCTATAGTGTGTTATCCGTATGCTAGGCCAAAGAGATGTGTTTTTGTCTAGATTTGAAATAACAAAGTGTGTCTGCTTCCCGGACAATTCTAGAAAGATTGTTCCAGAGTTTTGTTGCTAAATAGGAAAAGGATCTACCGCCTGCAGTCAATTTTGATATTCTAGGTATTATCAACTGGCCAAAATTCCGAGATCGCAATAGACATGAACGACTGTAATGCGTTAAGAGCTTGCTCAAGTACTGGGAAGCTAAACCATTTAGTGCTTTGTAAGTAACCAGCAATATTTTAAAATTTATACAATGTTTAATAGGCAGCCAATGCAGGGTTGACAGAACCGGGCTAATATGGTCATACTTCCTGGTTCTGGTAAGAACTCGAGCTGCTGCATTTTAAACTAGCTGAAGTTTGTTTATTAAGCGTGCAGGGCAACGACCCAGTAGAGCAGGCATTCTCAACCCTGGTCCTGGAGGGCCACTGACCTGCAGAGTTTAGCTCTAACCCTAAATCAAACACACCTGAGCCAACTAATTAAGCCCTTTAGGATTACTGGAAAGCTACATGCAGGTGAGTTTGATCAAGGTTGGACCTAAACTCTGTAGGACAGTGGCCCTCGAGGACCAGGGTTGAGAACCCTTGCAGTAGAGCATTGGTCTAGCCTTGATGTTGAACTGGTCTAGCCTTAATGTCATGACCGTATGAACTAATTGTTCCGCATTTGTCAATGAGAGCATACAGTATGATGTAATTTAGATATTTTTTTAAGATGGAAAAATGTGGTTTTACAGATTCTAGACACGTGACTTTAAAATGAGAGATTGCTATCAAAGAGCACACCCAGGTTCCTAACCGACGACGAAGACGTAAAGGGATGGTTCACTTTGAAATTCATATTTTATATGTTTTAGCTTACCTCAGAGGGAATCCAAAATGTAAGTGTCTTTGTTTCTACAGTATTTTCAATTTTGATATTTTTATGTCAAACCGTTCTTGTCTGTCAGTCATATAATGGAGGTATATGGGGTCCTCCTCAAAGAGCATGCACAGAGAATTCCAAATTAAACATGATTGAATGACTCGTAAATGTAAGTACACATTGATGGCCTAAGACACGAAACGAGCGGTTTGTGTGAGAAAACAAACAGTATTTATATAATGTTTACCTCTTGTAATCACAGTCGAGGGCGCTTCTGTCTGCACATAGTGCTGGAAAAGAGAGTTTCTGTCTCAATATCGAGTTCTTCTAAGCTATCCGGGATGCTGAGATGAGGAAACTGATTAGGAATATTATTGATAAAGCAATCTTTAGTGGCAGAAGTTATATACTTTATCTGCATTCAGGACTAACTCTGATAGAAAGTCCGCAAATTCTTTGATAAAATCTTTGCCCTGGTGGCCTGTATATAGTAGCTAGCAGAATTCTCAAACTTGATTTATCATTGACACTATATATAATATATATATATATATATATATATATATATATATATATATATATATATATATATATATTTATTTATTTATTATTTTTTTTTTTTTTCAACAGTCAGACATACATACAATACAACATAGTGCAGTAGTGAGCAATCTTGTAAATCCATAATTCCAGAAGTGACATAAGAGTGATTTAAGTGTTTGATCTAAATGTGTATGTGAGTAGGTGTGAGTGTGGGAATGTGTATGTGTGTGTATGCGTAAACAAAGTAACCATTTATTATTTATTACCATTGTCATTACCATCACCACCCCACTCCCCACTACCACCATATTGCCAGTATTGTGTTGGTCGATTTTTATTTCCATCCTTCCTCCTATGTAACAATTGCCATTGTCAATCCTGTATAAAATAAAAGATGATATAAGATAATATAAGATAACCTTCCCCCACATCTCATCATTCCCTGTTTATTTATTATTTTTTTTTGTATGTGTTCTGTACAATGTGTTCTGTACAAGGTGCATTAAAAGAGGGAGTACAGTGCGAGAGTGTCTCAAATTGGGACAGAGATGCAATCCCGTTGAAACCACTTCTCGCCTGTCTTGCCTGCCTTGGTGTTTGAGGTTTTCCAAATAATTTTTCTTCTCCCTATTCTATGTTGTGGTGCATTAAAAACTCATTGAAGAGATAAGGGGGAAATTATTGCAGTAGTGATGACAATGACACTTAATTCCAATACAGCATTGACAATGACAATATTGATGATAATAATAATTAATAATACTAATACTAATAATAATAATAAATGATAATGATGATGGCAGTGGTGATCGCAATGGTGAAAGCAAAAGGCAGCAACAACAGCAATTACAACAATGAGAAAAAAATAAACAAATAAATAAATAAAAGTGATAATAGTAATCATAACAATAACAGTAGAGATAGCAATAACAATGGTGACAGAAACAGGTTCAAACAACTAAAATGCATTAATATTCGTGGGTTGATAAGAAGGTGGGAGGAGTCGGAGTTGAAAACAGAGGAAGGATTCATAGCTGTAAGAGGTCAGAAAGTGTTGGATGGCAAAGGTCAGTTTCAGATGCGTAATTATGAAGGGGAGATATTCCATTGCAATGGAGGTCTGTAATAAGATTTTTCCAGATGTTAATGTGTAATTTATTTCTAGTTTTCCAGTTCATGAGGATAGTTTTCTTGGCGATGGTGAGAGCTATGAGGAGTATTTTAGAGTTTATGGTTTTATCAGTGATTATTGTGAGATCCCAGCAAGCAAAGGGAAGGCGATAGTGGGATGTGGCAGCCAACTATAGTGGATAGTGCCTGTGTGACCTCTTCCCAAAAGTGTTTGATTGGAGTGCAGTGCCAGGTTGCATGGATGTATGTATCTGTAGAATTTTGATTGCAATGTGTGCAAACTTCTGATGTGAAACCCATTTTAGCTAATCTTTTGCCCGTGTAGTGTGTTCTGTGAAGTATTTTGTATTGTATTAACTGAAGATTCGCATTTTTGGACATGAGATAGATGTTTTTACAGATTTGGGTCCAGAAGTTGGCATCAGGAGCTATTGAAAGATCGTTTTCCTATTTTATTGTTGGTAAGTATATGGTCTGAAGTTGGTTTGAAATCGTCTCGGTTACATATGGTAACTCTCATTCCCTGAGGGAGGGAACGGAGACGTAGGTCAGACTGACCTATAGGAATCTCGCTTGAGAGCCAATTTACTTCGGGTGAATCTAAAACAAGCCAATGCACACGGAAACCTACGTCGGAACCTCACGTCTCCATTCGGAACCTACGTCTCCGTTCCCTCCCTCAGGGAACGAGGGTTACCATATGTGACTGAGACGTTCCCTATCGGTCAGTCACTACAGCGTAGGTCAGACTGACCTATAGGAATCCCTACCAAAGTGCCACAGTCACTGCACCCCATCCAGCGCCCCATGCAAGCCTCTACACCTTCTTGCCTGGAAGGACGATAGGAGGAGGGTTACACAGAGAGTGTCTGACACCGTTGTTCCTTTATAACCCATACAGTGAAACTTGGATAACACTGGGAAAGCGTGCCCTTTTTAGAGGGAGGGGAACGCTGTAGAACCCACTTTCTTCAGAGAGTTATGTGGGAAATACATATGGACTAACCCGAAGGCTGTACTGCATATGAATTAATGGGTGACTGGGAGGGAAAAGACACGGGCTTCCGACTCAGGAGCAGCCGTGGAACATATACACATATGGGATCCCCGAAGGTCGCACATATGGAACCCAGCCTGAGTCCGGCTCTCAAGGATTCAGCGAACAGGGGCCTGGCTCCGGACGCTCCGCCATGTCCAGGCCGAGGGGTGTTGGAGGACTCGACAGGTTTTTCACTCTGGAGCAATAAGGTTGCACAGTAGGGTGCAGCAAGCCGACAGAGACAGGCCTCTCAGTGTTTCTACCCGTTTAGGGTGAGAACACGGGAGGAGACCGGCTCTACACGTAGGCTATAGTATCTCAGCGAACGTGTTAGGTGTCGCCCAGCCCGCAGCTCTACAGATATCTGTTAGTGAGGCCCCATGAGCCAGCACCCAGGAGGATGCAACGCCTCTTGTGGAGTGTGCATCCAAGGCGATGGCATCCACTATCCAGTGGGCCATCCTCTGCTTGGAGACAGCCTTTCCTTTCCTTTTGGCCACCGTAACAGACAAAGAGCTGGTCTGAGGTCCTGATGCTTTGATTTCTGTCCACGTACATACGCGGAGCGCGAACAGGACAGAGCAAAGCCAGGGCTGGGTCTGCCTCCTCCAAGGGCAGCGCTTGCAGGTTCACTACCTGGTATCTAAAGGGAGTGGTAGGAACCTTGGGCACATAGCCAGGCCGGGGTCTTAATACCACGTGGCTGTCACCCGGCCCGAACTCTAGGCACAATTCGTCGACCGAAAATGTGTGCAGGTCTCCTACCCTTTTGACAGAGGCCAATGCAACCAGTAGCAAAGTCTTCATGGAAAGAAGCTTTAAGTCCACTGATTGCAAAGGCTTAAAGGGAACGTCCTGAAATGCTCGGAGCACCAGGGAAAGATCCCAAGAGGGTATGGAGGGGGTCGAGGAGGATTGAATCGACTCGCCCCTGAGAAACCTGAGAACCAGGTCGTGCCTTCCAACTGTTTTGCCATCAATGTGGTCATGATAAGCTGAAATAGCAGCATGGACTGGGGGAGGGAGACAGCCTTCACTCCAAACCTTGCTCCAAGAAGGAAAGCACGGACCCTATAGATCATCTTCGGGGGTCTTCTCGGCGAGAAGAACACCACTCGACAAACAGGTTCCACTTCAGGGCGTAGACACGTCTCGTCTGATGGCGCCCGTGCTGAAGTGATGGTGTTAAGTACCTCTGGGGGTAAGTCACCTAGAACCTCCGCGTCCCGCCCAGGTACCAGACATGGAGTTTCCAGAGGTCTGGACGCGGGTGCCATAGGGTGCCCCGTCTCTGAGTCAGAAGATCCTTCCTCAGAGGAATGGGCCAGGGAGGGACTGTCACAAGGAGCATGAGTTCTGTGAACCAGGTTCGAGTGGGCCAGTAGGACCACCAGAAGGACCTGCTCCTTGTCCTCCCTGACTTTGCACAGTGTCTGTGCATGATGGCTCACTGGGGGAAACGCTTAAGCCAAGTGCACACTACATGATTTTAAAACGTTGGTCTGAACTGTGCATTTCACACTACATGACTTGGTCTCAGTGAAATCAGAGTGTTCAAGTTGTTTAGCTGTTCACACCACACAACACAACGTGATTGATCCACAACAGGAGGTAACTCACTACAAGAGCTGACAATGCACTACATGGAGATACACCCACCATCGGATGATAAGAGCAAGCTGTTTCAGTACTATGGTACAGTCTAAATCCTGAAAATAATCAAATAAATAACGAGTTGACAACAACTCTGGCACCCAACGATTCTATCTTGTCTACAAACCACGTTTTGTCATGAAAAAACACGCAATAAAACAAACCATAAATGACGCGAAACAGCACGTGCGCCTATACGCAGCGAAGAAGAAAACACAACACGTGAATAATGGACGTCAGACAGAAACTAGTGCTGCACACTGTTTGCGCGACGATCTTCTGCTCTGAGGAAAAAATGCAAAAAAATAAATAAAAACTAAGATTTACCTGGTGTCCTCAACCCATGCGTTGCTATGATTGGCTGTACTCATGACATCACTGAGGTTGAGTCGCGCGACAGCTCTGGATATCTAGCAGGCTAGATATTTTTCTGGGCTCGGCGACGCGTCTGCGAGGCATCTGCGAGCATTTTTGCTGCGTTGTTGGCTCTTTCATACTAACAGATTGGCGAGCGTTCATCGTCCGCTAATCGCCCGTGATTTGCACGCGATTACACCCTGACCTGTCGGCGAGCTCACGATCTGCAAATCGGGCATAAAATCCTGTAGTGTGAACTTGGCATTATTTGCGAAGGCCCCGGGGGCCAGCTGTGTGCCAGTGCGTCCGTGCCGAGTGTTCCCTCGGTCAGGGAGTAAAACAGCTGGCAGTGGGAGGTCTCGGA
This sequence comes from Hybognathus amarus, assembly GCA_030378365.1. Lineage (NCBI taxonomy): Eukaryota > Metazoa > Chordata > Actinopteri > Cypriniformes > Leuciscidae > Hybognathus > Hybognathus amarus. The sequence goes on along the minus strand of JAQIUQ010001585.1, from coordinate 45,826 downwards.
GGAGGCAAACAGGTCTCCTGAGCTCCTAATCTCTCCAATCAGCTGAACCACCTGGGGGTGGAGTCGCCATTCTCCCGGGAGCACAGCTCGTGATAGCTCGTCGGCCACACGGTTGAGCACACCGAGGACATACATGGCTCGAAGCGACCTCAGATGCTTCTGACTCCAGAGGAGGAGATGGCAGGCGAGTTGCGACATGCGACGGGAGCGTAGACCACCTTGCCGGTTGATATATGCAACGGTTGCAGTGTTGTCTTGGACGGACCAGCACATCCGTGCCCTGCAGCGGCCTTTTCAGACGGCGCATGAGCGAGGTGTACTGCTAGCAACTCGAGGCAATTGATATGCCAATGCAGATGAGGGTCCATCCACACCCCTGATACTGCATGCCCGTTGTACGTGGCACCCCAGCCAGTGGCAGAGGCATCTGTGAATACCACAGTGTGCCTGGATACCTGTTCCAAGGGGACTCCTGCCCAAAGGAACGAGGGATCTGACCACGGGCTGAAGGTCTGACGGCAGGCCGGTGTGATTGCCACCCGGTGAGTGCGATGATGCCATGCCCATCTCAGGATCTCGGCCATGAAACCAGTGCTGAAGCGGTCTCATATGAAGCAAGCAGAGTGGGGTTACTGGTGCTGCCGCTGCCATGTGCCCCAGAAGCCTCTGAAAGAATTTCAGTGGGACCGCCATCCTGCCCTTGAACGTGTTCAAGCAGTCCAGCACCGACTGAGCGCGCTGCTCTGTGAGGAGCACTGTTTGTGCGACCGAATCAAACTCCATACTGAGAAAAGAGATCCTCTGCACGGGGCGAGTTTGCTCTTCTCCCAGTTGACCCCGAAGACCCAACTAGCTGAGGTGCCTGAGCACAAGGTCCCTGTGATCGCATAACTGATCTCGAGAGTGTGCTAGTATGAGCCAGTCATCGAGATAGTTGAGGATACGAACATCCTGTTCTCTCATGGGAACAAGGGCCCCCTCCACGACTTTCGTGAAGACACGGGGGACAGGGACAGCCCGAAGGGTAGAACCTTGTACTGATATGCTTGACCCTCGAACGCAAAGCGCAGAAACGGCCTGTGTCGAGGGAGAATCGAGACATGAAAGTATGCGTCCTTCAGGTCGATCGCTGCAAACCAATCTCGGGGACGGATGCATTCGAAGATGTCTGCATTTTGAACGGTAGCTTGTGGAGGCTCCGATTCAAAACTCACAGGTCCAAGATCGGCTCGTAACCCACCACCTTTCTTACTATAGTGCCCTGACTTCATATCGGCTGGAGGGACCGGCTCTCATCGCGTCCTTCACCAGTAGGACTGCGATCTCCGCACGCAAGACATGGGCATCGCCTGCTCTCACTGTAGTGTAGTGGATGGCCCGAAACTTAATCACGGGTGAACTGAATCGCATAGCTGAGCCTGATGGTCTGGATGAGCCAGAGAGACAGACTGGGGAGCGCTAACCAGGCTCTCAGAGACCGTACAAGCGGGACCAAAGGGACCGCAGGCGGACCCGGAGTGGGGCAGCGAAGTGGAACACAGGGACCTGGCTGGGGGGCTCTCTCTGGGAGGCAACCCCCAGCGGGGTCTGAGTGAGCTGTGAAGCGCTTACCTGGTTCCACGGGGCAGGAGGTGCGGGAGGCGGCTCGGTGGCGTTCTCGGACCGTACACTGCTGCCAGCTGGCAATAGAAGAGGAGGATGAGAGTGGTAAGGATTTTGTCCCCACACTTCTCTCCGAGTCCTCTTTGGACCCAGAGATGGTAGAAACTGCTCTTTTATTGAAAATTTGGACGGAACAAAACAAAACAAAAGATTTTTCCACCCAGCCCTCTTCCGGGGGAGAGCAGTCCCCGCCATCTCTAGGTTGCCCGTCCTAGGGCCGCTTGGTGTTGGCATTTGCCGCCCCTTGGCGGGGGCCTGGACGGGCAGGGCGTCTCTGCCTGCGACTGGCTCCGCGACGCCGCTTCGGTGGAGGCTGCTGCTGTGGCGCAGGAGCAGGGGGGGGCGCAGCGGACGCCCCGGCGACGAGCAGAGCCGAGGAGCCGCCGGCGGTGGGGTGGAGGCAGCAGGTGACCGCCGTGGCAGGATGTGTTTGATGGCCTCAGTCTGCTTCTGTACAGCTGAGAACTGCAGGGCAAAGTTCTCGACTGTGTCGCCGAAGAGGCCGGTCTGGGACACGTGGGCGTTGAGGAACCGGAGCTTGTCGGTCTCCCGCATGTCAGCCAGACACAGCCAGAGGTTAAGTCCGATGAGTACTTACAGGCCCGGGAAGGAAGACACGGTTCTCCACGCCAAGTGGAGTTAGGGCACAGTTGCATAGTAATGGCCTGCTCCACCGGCGGGATGCCGCGTGTAACCCTTAGCTGTCCCGCCGTCAAGGGTGGTGAGGGAGGAGGAACCACTGGAATGGTTTCGGGCAGTAAAAGGTGCCGTCCACGTCCCAGTGAGTTCCTCATGCACCTATAGGAAGAAAGGCACTGGGGTGGGTTGCTGAGAGCCAGCACGCGCCACCCCAGATACCAATCGTCCAGCCTCGAGGGTTCGGGACTCGGTGGAGGGTTTCACACGAGCCTGACCTTCTCGGCGGCCCGGGAAAGCATGGCCATCATCTCCGGGTCCGTATCGGGCACCGCTGGCACCCCCGAAGGAGGCAGCGGCTCCGACACGTCGTCCGCAGAGACATCTGACCCACCCTCCGATGCCACGATCGACATCTGTTCATCGCCGGGGAGCGCCAAAGGAAACGGTTGGTACACACCTCGTGGATGGTCCAGTGCGTTCCTTTCGCAGCTCACATGGTTGCGGAGATGGAGAGGAGTGAGGGTTCCTAGGGGTTGATTCCCCGAAGGAAGCGCGCTCACTGTAATCCTCAGGTCACCCGCGCCAGCATCCGAAGCAACCCTCGTAGGAGGATTGGAACGGGGCGCCGGCACGGGGACTCCACCCCTTTGCAGGAACGAGAGTCTCGACCTCTGCTCCGAGATGGTCATCTTCCCACAATGGGTGCATGACTCATCCACGAATGCTGACTGTGCATGTTGTAAACCCAGACACACAAGACAGCGTTCGGAACCATCCCGCGATCCCAGGTAACGACCGCATCCAGAAACACACAGATAGGAAAGTCATCTTTTTTTTTTTTTTTTTTAAAGACGCTCTCTATCTGTGTAAGCTCTTTTAGGGACTGCTCTCACTGGTACTGAAGCACGTAGGGGAACGGTCACTTCGAACACAGACAGGAATGTGCACCTGTCTGTGCGCGATCTCTCTCTTCTCGCTGTCTCTACCAGCTGTGAAAACAGCTTTTGAGCGCTCGTACCCTGCTGAAAAATCCAGCTAAAACCAGCCTAGGCTGGTTGGGTGGTCTTTGCTGGTTTAAGCTGGAGCTGGAAGTAGCTGGTTTTAGTTGGTCACCCAGCCTGGCTTAGCTGGTCAAGCTGGTCTCCCAGCCTGGCTTAGCTGGTTTCCATCTGGTCTCCCACCCTGGCTTAGCTGGTCAAGCTGGTCTCTCAGCCTGGTCAAGTTGGTGGTCAGCTGGTCAAGCTGGTCTCCCAGCCTGACTTAGCTGGTCAAGCTGGTCTCCCAGCCTGGCTTAAGCTGGTCTCCCAGCCTGGCTTAGATGGTCAAGCTGGTCTCCCAGCCTGGCCTAGCTGGTGAACATCTTACCTAATTTAAAATTAATCAGATTCCATAGTCCATATTCAGATAAGGTTTAGGCATCATAGTTTGGCAGCCTAAATTATTAGGTGTTCAAGCACTTTAGTACTATCAAGCACTTTAGGAAACACGCTGTTTAATTATTTAGTGTTATGATAACAGGTTAAACGTCGATAAGACGCAAATTAAAAATATTTTATATTTGTGATATTTAACCTATTATTAATAAATATATTAAATATATTGTTCTTGTTTTATTATACATTTTAACCAGTGCTAATTTAAATAAAATAAATGAAATTTAAATGGATGCAAACAAACATGTTGCCCAATTGTTATTTTCTTTATTTTTCTTTATTTATTATATTTGCAATGAACGATTAGTTACCTTTACATCATTAAAAATTGTTGTCTCAACTGTACAGAGCTTATTGTGGAGAATATGGCGCACCTTACCAGCCGTTATTTTTTTTATTTATTTATTTTTTGCTCAACACAACCGACAGGAGAGAGAGAAAGAAGACTGCTCTTGCTGCCGTGCTGTGACGCCCTTACCGGGAAGGAGAGAGTCCAAAAAAGAGGCTTGTATGAAGATCAAACATGAAGTCGTTTGGCTCCGAAGCAAAAAGCTGAAGTGTATTGGCTTGTTTTAGATTCACTCGAAGTAAATTGGCTCTCTAGCGAGATTCCTATAGGTCAGTCTGACCTACGTTGTAGTGACTGACCGATAGGGAACATTTTGTATATTTTAGAGAAGTTTCTTTGGGGAGGAAATGTTGACCAATTACTGATATTGCCGGTGGAAGTTCTAAATTTGTATCTCTGATGTTTATTTTTGTCACAACAGATGATTTGATTTGTAGGTATTTTAAAAATTTGTTGTTCCCGATGCCATACTCCTGGGCCAGTTGTGGAAATGGTCTAAATGTGATAGATTTGAAAATATGCTTAATGTGGGTGTCCCTTTCCGCCCATGTGTGAAAATTCAATGTTTTTTTTTATTGCTTATGAAGTCATGGTTGTTCCATGGTGGGGTACGTTTAGATGGAGCTAATGTACAATTGGTGATCTGGTGAAATATCCACCAGGCTGTCAGAGTGGTGGCTATAGTTACTGCATTAAAACATGTGTGTTGTTTAATTGATTTGGTGAGGAAGGGTATGTCAGCTATATTTAATTATTTGCATAGTGATTGTTCTATATCTAGCCATATAATATCAGATTGGGTAGGGTGAATCCATTTGTATGTATTGCAGTTGGTAAGCCATTGAGTAATATTGGAAATTTGGTGCTTCTAGTCCTCCTTGAACCTTACTTTTTTGTAGTGTAGTGAGTTTTATCCTTGGTGTTTTATTTTTCCAGTAGAAGCATGGAGTCTAATGATTTAAACCAAGTAAGTGTGGGGTGGGGTTGGAATTAGTTGAGAATAGGTAATTAATTTTCGGTAAAATCGTCATTTTTATTGCTGCTATCCTGCCAATTATGGAGATTGGGAGATTGAGACCACCTGAGCAAATCGTCTTCTATTTTTTTTAGCAGTGGTGTGAAGTTGAGTGTTACCAATTCTGACAGTCTGGAGGAAATCTTAATGCCTAAGTAAGTGATGTGATCATGACATAGGTATGGGTGATTGATGGGGTGCCACATCCTATTTGGTTTTATGTAGAGGGAGGATGGAAGATTTATTCCAGTTTATTGCATAATCTGATATTTTTGAGAAGGACTGGATTGTTTTAATTATTTCTCTGAGTAGATGCTAGGGGTTCTTGTATATATAGTAGGATATCATCTGCATAGAGGGAGATTTTATGTGAATGTTGTGGTATTTCAATACCTTTGATTGTTGGGTTTTGACGGATAGCTGCTGCTAAGGGTTCAATAAAAATTGTGAATAGGGATGGAGAGAGTGGACATCCCTGCCTCATTCCCCTGTGCAGTGTGAAGCTTTGTGATGTTAATGTATTCGTTGTGACTGTGGCCGATGGTGATGTGTATAAAATCTTGATCCAGTTAATAAATGACTCTCCAAAGCCGAATTTTTGTAACGTGGTGAATAAAAATTGCGTATGCGTGTACGTTCTGTACGATATCTGACGCAATTTGCTTTATTAGGCTTTTTTTTTTCTGCTCGCACTGCTTGAGCATGCTTTTAATAATGCTTTTTTATATATTTGTATTTTTGTTTACACAAAGGCCTACTGTTTAATGTTTTCAACTAAAAGAAAACTTTAATTGTAAGTTTGTTGTGTATTGCCTAATTGTAAGCTTGTCCAGGAGTGAGAGGCAAACAGATCTATCTGTGCGTCCCCGGAACTGGTCCCAAATCAGCTGGACCATCTGGGGATGGAGTCGCCATCCGCCGGAGATGGGCTGGAACTTGACCGCTCGTCGGCTGCAAAGATGCGATCTCCCGGAATGTAAATAGCACGAAGGGACCTCAGGTGCTTCTGACTCCATAAGAGGAGGTGGCGTGCGAGTTGCGACATACGGCAAGAGATAGAACACCTGCTCGGTTGATGTACGCTACTGTCGCGGTATTGTCTGAACGGAGCTAGTACGTGTTGACCCTTGAGCAAGCGACATGGAAGCGGTGCAGGGCAAGGCGTACTGCCAGCAACTCGAGAGCAATTGACATGCATAAGGCACTGGGGTCCTGTCCAGGAGCCCGTTGCAGCCTGTCCATTGCACATGGTGCACCAGCCCGTGGCAGAGGCATCTGTGGAGACAACAACATGCCTGGAAACTCGTTCTAGGGGAACTCGTAAGCTACCGCGGACATGGCAGGCTCGTAAGCTGCGGACATGGCATGCTCATAAGCTGCGCGGACATGGCAACCGATTTGATCTCCATACCAAGAAAGAGATCCTCTGCATGGGGCAGAGTTTGCTCTTCTCCAGTTGACCCGAAGGCCCAGACGGGCTAGGTGCTGGAGCACTACGTCTCTGTGTTCGCAAACCTGATCCCGAGAGTGAGCGAAGATTAGCCAGTTGTCGGAGATAATTCAGGATGCGAACCCCTTGTTCGCGTAGGGGAACAAGGGCTGCCTCGACAATCTTCGTAAAGAGCGCAAGAGAGACAGAGCCCGCCCGAATGGGAGAACCGCATACTGATATGCCTGCCTCCCGAAAGCAAACCGAAAGAAACGCGGTCTGTGTTGAGGTAAAATGGAGACATGAAAGTAGGCGTCTTTCAGGTCTATCGCTGCAAACCAATCCTGGGGCTACAAGGAAAGAGCAACTTCAGCAACAGGAGGGAAGTAAAGGTCAGTAAGCTGGGCTGAGTTGAGTGGGGGACGGAGGGAGGTGACACTGTCGAGCCCTCTTGAGGTGTCATGGGCTAGTCGAAGAAACACTGAGGATGGAAAGTACCCACTTGAAGACCCAAGAGATGTCCCCAATCAGCTCGGCACTCAGACGATTGTCGTGCTGGTCCACTGGGGAGACCAAGTTGCAGCCATTGTGTGTGCTGACGTGCCAAGTTCACTGCAGCCGTTAACGCTGGACAGAAGGAGATTCACATCACCATATGGAAAGAAGCATAAATGGATTAAGAAGCAGGTTACTGTAAAGCTACGTCTTAGTTTGTGCTTATCTTGGCGAAAGTCGAAGTACAAATCAGCATGAAGTTTTAACCATGGCTGTAGCCAGCTATGAGTTCACCGAGGTTCAAACCTCGGTAATCATTTTTACATTCAAAAATAAAATGTCTAATGAAAAGGTGGCAGCAGTCTGGACCTATTTTTCTGATTTAATGTGACACTTCAGGAAATTATTAGGATTATATGTTCGGGTTAGTGATATATTAAAATTATTTCCAAAACACAAGCTTTGACCTTATTTCGGATTACTATTATCATTTTGGGTAACACTTTATTTTAAAGGGTGTGCATAAGACTGACAGACCCCTGTCATGAACATGAAGGTGTCTTTATGAATGTTTATGACTGTTTATGAATGTTTTCATTAAGTGTCATTCTGTAAATTATGACACTTTTAATTGCAAAGTTGACATTGTTTAAAATGTCTTTGTTATGACAACTTGACATTAACAAAGACAAAAATGTCTTTGTCATGGCAACTTGACATTAACAAAGGCAAAAAATGTCTTTGTTATGACATATTGACATTAACCAAGACAAAAATGTCTTGTTTATGACAACTTGACATAACCAAGAAATCATAACCTGTTAACCTGTAATGTGTTAACATTACATTACCCTATCATATGTTATGGTTGGTTTTAACTTTGGTTGTCATGACACCATTATAACTGTGACATGAATATTTTACTTGTCCTCAAGTAAAGTGGAACACATTGTACTAGTTATAAAGATGTCATTAAGGGTCATTAGACTGTCAAATGCTTTAACAACAGTGTCATTAATATTTCCCTTTACCTCAAGTAAAGTGGAACACGTTGGACTGGTTATGATTTCTTGGTTAATGTCAAGTTGTCATAATCAAGACATTTTTGTCTTGGTTAATGTCACAGTTGTCATGACAAAGACATTTTAAACAATGTCAACTTTGTCATTAAAAGTGTCATAATTTACCAGAATGACACTTAATGACAACAGTCATAAACATTCATAAAGACTCCTTCATGTTCATGACAGGTGTTATGTCATGTTTATGACAGTGTCATGACAGCCTTATGCACACCCCTTCAAATAAAGTGTTAACTTATTTTGTTTTGTTTTTCTTGTTTTTTTGTAGCAATATCTGGCAACATTTTTCTGTCAGCATTAATAAAAAAGCATAAACTGACAAACTGTTAATGCAATGCGTTAAGCTACCACATTGGTAAGACAAACGCAATGATCATCGTAATTATCTGTAAGAAATGTATAACACTATTAAAACAATAGAATAGGCCTAATACAGATCTGACTGTTACAGAATTTAAATGTTCTTACTGGCCAGCAGGAAGGCGAGCTCATGCTGTTTAGTTGATGTTTTTAACCTATCACACTCATCATAAAAACAATAATTAAAGCAGTGTTTCTCAACTAACAATCTATTCAGTCATCATATTAGTGTTTGATCTGTGTGAATGACAGAAATATAAGACTTCGCTAGACCAACTTTTTTTCTATATTTCTTTGCACAAAACTCTCCAGAAAGTGCCATTAAATGGTGCCATACCCCGGACCCCCTAGTGCAGGTGTGCTCAATCCTGCTCCTGCCGAATGGACTGTCCTGCACAGTTTATCTGCAACCCCAATCAAACACACCTGACTTTAAAGGGGAAATGAAGCAGTGAATCAAGTTTACATGATTTACAAGATGGATTTCCAATATAATCAACAATTATATAGAAAACATGGCAAATGTAAACATTTAGAAGAAAAAATGAAAAAACTTTATATCTTTCGCTGCCATTGTGGAGTATTCTAAAATGTGACGTCACAGAGTTGGTTGGCTCAGGCTCTGGGCAGTGATGGACAGTAAGTGAATATCGCAATATTAAACTGTTTACACCAGTGTTTTGACCGCGAACGACTAATGTTAGGTACAGTCATTAGACAAAAAGACGACGTCTAATGTTATATGTTGACAAACTGCACATAGAAACATTGTTCGCGATGTCTGCCGTCATGTATCCCGTCTCGTCAACACCATGGCATGTAAGTTACGTTGCTGTGTCAGAAAAGCCGGTGGTGGTTTGGGGCGAAGGCGGGTTTGCAGCGCTACCAGGTGTCAGTGTGGCTGTTGTTCTGCGATGCCTACCGTGTCAGAGTCCATCTGCTGTCAAGAGTCCATCTGCTGTTGATCTTGAGCATGTATTGCGTGGTCAATTCTGCATCACCGGCACGCACGTTTACTATGCTGTTCTGTGAGGTAAGTTAGACGTGTTGGAAGCGCGATGAAGGATGTCAGAGGGAAGACACTTTTCCTAGTACATGTAGGCTGTATCTACTAGCACTACCAGTGCGAAACATGGACGTTTCATTTCCCCTTTAACAAATATATGCTAACTTACATGTTGTTGACGAGACGGGAATATGATGGCAGACATCGCGAACAATGTTTCTATGTGCAGTTTGTCAACATTTAACATTAGACGTCGTCTTTTTGTCTAATGACTGTACCTAACATTAGTCGTTTGCGGTCAAAACACTGGTGTAAACACAGTTTGATTTCGCGATTTTAACTGCCCAGAGCCTGTTAAACTTGAGCCTACCAACCCCGTGACGTCACATGTTAGAATACTCCACAATGGCGGCGTCCTGGCGGCGAAAGATATATATTTTTTTTCTTTTTCTTTCTAAATGTTTACATTTGTCATGTTTTTTATATAATTGTTTATTATATTGAAAATCCATCTTGTAAATCATGTAAACTTGAATCACTGCGTAGGTCGCAGAGACCTACAACCAATCAGAGCAACGTAGTAAGTCAACTACTTTGCATTTCACAGTTGTCAACTATGAACTTATTTATTTTAGAAGTAAAATAATGAGTATTGCTTTTTTGACTTGATCCGCCATGAGTGCGACCAAAAGAGAAACCACAACGACCACAGGCTTTTCATTAAGTCCCATCTTCTTCGCGACCATCGGAGCCAGCTGATGAGCTGATAAGTTACACTTTTCCCTAATCATGTAGGAAGGACGGCAAAAATATCTTTCCGATCGACAAATGCCTTGATTTGGAGATTTCTGTTTGTCTATTAAAATTAATGCGCTGTCAATTTATTTTACAACAGACGCGAACAGCGGAATCTATACAACTCAATTCTCCAGCTGCAGTTATCTTTGAGGGAAACCAGTTAAGCGCTCTTTGATAACGTGATGATTACAGTCCCTGCAGATCATGCTATCCATCATCGTATAAAGCCCGCCCTGGCAATTTGACTGGCCCGATCATTTATTGACTGATCATAATTACTTCTCAATAGATCGAAGTCCAGACCGAACTTCCCGACCAAAAAATGTTGTGGACGGGGTTTGGGCTGCCATCCAGGTTATGTTTGATTAGGGTTGAAGATGAACTGTGCAGGTTGGGCACACCTGCCCTAGTGATAGCCAAGGAAATCAGTGAAATCAGTAGGAATGGTGATTTGAGATGTGCTGGAAATGACATTTGTTCATGATGGTTTGTGGTAAAAAACTCTCATAATCTCTCATAATCATAATCAAACTCTCATAATCAAACTTTATAGGCCCAACACAATAGGCGGTCGCTGTTACTGAGGCTACCATTTCTAATGATTTCAGCTGTATTTTCAGGGCTGAGGCATTGTATCCTAATTTGAAGTAAAATGATCAATGCTGAAATAATGTGAGAAAAAATATTTAAAATGCCATACACAATAAGGTGCTCAACATAATTTTGTTTTTGGTTGGAGCTTCAATAAGACAGCATTCTCAAAAGTTTCAGTCTCTTCCTTTCATGTACATGAATATAAACATGCATCAAAGGTACTAATAATTTCTGTAGGGTCAAATATTTTTTATCTTTTAGGAATTGCAGATCACTCTCACTAATATGTGCAAAGGAACAGATTAGAATCACACTTTGACCTCCATCATGATCATTTCATCATCATCATCATCATCACTTTATTTATAAAGCGCTTTCACATCAGCAGCAGCTGAACAAAGTGCTGTACATGAAGGCAGCAAAACATCAACCAAGACAAAATAACAGTCACAATATCATAAAATAAACTATAAACTGGGGGTGAAAATCTACCAAACAAAACTGAATCAAAATAAAACAATTAAACAAATACAAACAAATAAATAAACAAATACTAACAGAAAGGATTAAAGTCTCAGTTTGGGTTGACGGCCAAAGTATACAAGTGAGTTTTAGGAAGAAATTTTAAAAATCGGTATTGAGGAGCCTGACGAATGGTCAAAGGTAAGGCATTCCATAGCTTAGGAGCACAAACAGAGAAGGCCCTGTTCCCTCTGAACTTCTGCTTGGAGCCGGGGATGACCAGAAGCAACTGATCAGCCGATTGGAGTGACCACGAGGGAGTGTAGCGGTTGAGTAGCTGAGTTAAATAAGATGGGGCAAAACCGTTTAAAGCTTTAAAAGTAAACAAGAGAATGTTATAATGGATTCTAAAATGTACAGGCAGCCAGTGAAGTGAAGCGAGGACGGGAGTGATGTGTTCTCTCTTCCGGAGTTCCAGTCAAAACCTGTGCAGCAGCATTCGGAACTAGCTGCAGACGTGCGAGTAGGGATTGACTGAGTCCAAAATAAAGGGAATTACAGTAATCCAGCCGTACAGTAATAAAGGCATGTATTACGGTTTCTAACTTCTGCCTGGAAAGGAAAGGTTTCACCTTTACCAGCCTTCTTAGATAAAAAATTGATTTGCATTGATTTGACTGTCCAGTTTAAAGTCACTGTCCAGTCTAAAACCAAGATTTAAAACTGTCGGTTTAAGATGCAAGGCTAGAGGACCCAACTCAACTGGGGGGGTCTCATATGAGCCACCAGGTCCAAACATTATCACCTCTGTTTTCTTTTCATTAAAATTTAAAAAGTCCATCCATGCTTTAATATCCTCCAGACATGCTAAAAGAGGTGTAATAGAACAGGTGTCATGTCACTTTAAGGGTACATAAATATGGCAGTCGTCTGCATAACAATGGAAATAAATACCATGTTTTCGAAGAATAGAACCAAAAGGAAGCAGATACAATGAAAAAAGCAAGGGGCCTTAAATTGAACCCTGGGGGATGCCACATGACAGCGGAGCAGCACGGGATTCAAACTCAGCCAGCCATTTGAACATAATGTTCTATCAGACAGGTAGGATCCAAACCACTCCAGGACAGTGCCACAGAGACCTACCTGGTGCTGTAACCTTGAGATTAGAATACTGTGGTCTACAGTGTCAAAGGCAGCGGTTAGGTCCAACAGGACCAAAATTACGTTATTCCCGGAGTCGCATGCCAAAAGAATGTCATTGCAGACCTTCAACAGTGCTGACTCCGTGCTGTGCTGGGATTTAAATCCAGACTGAAAAATCTCTAATAAACCCTGCTCATCAAGAAAATACTTTAGTTGTTGTGGTGAGGGGGGCGTGGTTTTCACGCCATCTGTGGTGAGAAACGAGTCAAGGAGCGCTGCGGGGAGTAAGTGGGTCAGGTGCAAATGATAAACACCTGTGTCTGATTGCAGTGATTGGAGTGGGGAGACGGATAAAAGCCGCACAGCAGAGAATGGAGAGAGATCTGACTGGGACTCATGAGCGGAGAGAGTTGCATGAGAGTTTTGCTGAATCCTGTGGGTGACCGGCGTGAAGAGAGTTTTGTGAATTGTGCCGTACTTAAGTACGGTGAATGCGCTGTGTGCGCGCCTTTTGTTTATATGTCATTTGGAGTAAATAAATATTACACGAGTCCCAGTTTCGCTCGACCCTGTGTCCTTCTTCCTAGACACAGACTTTGAACCTTGTTACACTGGTGCCGAAACCCGGAAGAAGGAGCTTGCCGCCGCCATGCAGAACCCGTCAGGATTGCCGTTTGCGGAGATCATTCAACAACTCGTGGCTCTTCAAAGGGAGCAACATCAGGCCCTGCTGAGCGTCCGGGACGAGCATGAGCAGCGCTTCCATGGCCAGCAGGAAGACCGCGAGATTCCGGCCACCCCACTTCAGCGGACGAGCTGGAGGCGTTCCTGGACCTGTTTGAAAGGACGGCCGAGGCCCGGGGGTGGCCTGAAGCAGACTGGCCCCTGCGTCTCATCCTGCTTTTGTCAGGGGAGGCGCAGATCGCCGCCCACCAGCTGCCAGTCTCGAGTCTCCAGGTCTATCAAGATCTACGGCGCGCCATTCTGCAGCGGGGTCGGCCCTCGTGATGGTGCAACAGCTCCGTGATTCCTGCGGCAGATGCCTGATGGCCGGGGGAAGCGACGTCGAGCAGATCATCGACCAGGTGGTGCAGGAGCAGTTCATCGCGAAGCTGCCCAAGAAAACTGCGCAATGGGTCCAGTGCCATCGCCCGACATCGCTGGACCAGGCCATCCAAATGGCGGAAGATCACATGGTGGCGTGCTCGGGGTCAGCGAACCCCTACCATCGGTTTCTCTCTCTCTCTCCCTCTCTCTCTCTCTCTTCCCCAGCCTCTAACCCCTCCCTCTCTACTAAGCCTGTCCCAGTTCCCAGGTCGCAAGGAGGCCTGCCACCCAGACCAGCGCCAAGGTGGAAGTCCAGGTGGGCCCGGCGACATTCAGTGCGGTCGGGAGGATGGCTTCGCAGGGGACACCGGCTGGGGATCCTTCCACCCTGGCTCCGCTGGCTTCTCTCTCCACGTCAATACCTTGCCCCGCTTCCGGCCGCTGGATCAGCGGTGAAACCTGGGCCGGCCTGTTGGTGCTGTCAGGGACCCGGGCCACTTCATCGACCGGTGTCCGGTGATGGAAGTGGGGACACTGGTTTCGGATCCTCGACGCGCCAAGGGCTGCCCCGATCATGCTGGCCTGTACCAGATACCCGTAAGTATCAGAGGGGTACTTATCAGGCTTTGGTGGATTCAGGATGTAACCAAACCTCCATTCATCAAAGCCTGATTCGAGTCTGGGGCATTGGATAACAGCCACGTTATTAAGGTGCGGTGTGTGCATGGGGTGGTGGTGAGTTATCCTTTAATGTCTGTAGAAATTCTGTTTAGGGGACAAAAACATAGTGTGGAGGTCGCAGTTAACCCGCACCTCCGGCATCCCGCTAATTTTGGGAAACGGATTGGCCTGCTTTTACGAAATTATTAGGGTCTTTATGTGCGGATGCCTCTTGGGGGAAAAAGCAGCAGGGGAAGACAGCGGTGGTTTAGGTAGGAGATGCTGTACCGGGACTTCTGGGTACTGCTATAGGGAAAAAGAGCACTCTAGAGAGAAGTATCCTCTCTGAGCGTGATGATTTTCCCCTGAGATCAGTCCCAGGATGAGACGCTGAAACATGCGTTTGATAAGGTCAGTTCCATCGACGGTCAGCTACTCCGCCCGACCAACCACTCTCTTACCTCTATTCTTACCCCTATTTTTGCATGATTAAAGATAGGTTGTATCAGTGGCGGATGCAGAACGTGACAGATGGGTGGGCCTGGATTAAGTCGAGAGTGGGCCAGAACTCGAGGGTTTCTAGATTTTGTATTAGCTTTAAGTCAAGTCAAGTCAAGTCACATTTATTTATATAGCGCTTTTCACAATACAGATTGTATCAAAGCAGCTTCACAGTGATAACATGACAGAAGTACAACACAGATAAGTAATATTGTTAAATGGTAAAAACCCGACTAAGCAAGCCAAAAGCAAGGCAAAGCAGGGCGACAGTGGCAAGGAACCAAAACTCCATCAGATTGGATGGAGAAAAACCTTGGGAGAACCCAGGCTCAGTCGGGGCCAGTTCTCCTCTGGCTTACATTCATATTGTTTATATATAAATATTAAATATAAATATTGTTCATATATAATATGGAGCCATAACATATCGCCAGCGTTGAGTCGTCTCTTCACAGGCGTTGGGGCATCTGAGATCCCCGTGAGAGGCTGGATACAAACTGGACCTGACAAACGCCATTTTTCTCGGGACAACCGTCCCGAGATAACAGCAGAAAGGCAGATGGGAGATAATTAGCATAGCTGATGTTCAGAATGATTTCCATTATACAGGAGTCAGTGTTAGAAAATCACTATCTCACAAACTCTCCGCAACCCAACCATACGCGCCGAACGTGTCGAACCGTTTGTCTAAAAGGCTGTCGAGCCCCACTGCTCCAGCGGTACTGCAGGGTCAGTGGCAAACAGTCAGAGGAATGAGAGGTAAGCATTATGTGAATGCTTGAACTGAAGAGATGCGTCTTTAGTCTAGTTTTAAACTTGTCAGCGAGTCAGAGCCTCGAACCGTCTCGGGAAGGCTGTTCCAGAGTTTTGGAGCTAAATGTGAGAGACGCCCTCCCTCCTTTAGTGGACTTAGATATCCTAGGAATGACCAGAAGCCTTGAATTTAGTGATCTTAAAGAACGCGGTGGATTGTAGGGCGAAAGAGAGGTCCGTTAAGTACATTGGAGCTAAACCGTTTAGGGCTTTATAGGTCAGTAGTAGTATTTTGTAGTTGATGCGGAACTTAATAGGTAACCAGTGTAGAGATGATAAAATCGGTGTTATATGATCGTATTTTCTTGACCTAGTAAGAACTTCTAGCGGCTGCATTTTGGACTAACTGTAGCTTGTTTATTGAGGATGCAGGACAACCGGCTAATAAAGCATTACAGTAATCTAGTCTAGAGGTCATAAATGCATGAACTAACTTTTCTGCATCAGAAACAGATAGCATGTTACGTAGCTTAGCAATGTTTCTAAGGTGGAAAAAGGCTGTTCTTGTAACATATGAAATATGATTTTCGAAAGACAAGTTGCGGTCTAGTATAACACCCAGGTCTTTTACTGTAGAGGATAAAGTAACAGGACATCCATCTATATTAAAGTTGTATTGTAAGAGGTTTTGTGAGTAGTTTTTTGGACCAATAAGTAAAACCTCCGTTTTATCTGAATTTAATAGCAGGAAATTACGCGTCATCCAGCATTTTATATCTTTGAGACACTCTGTCAATTTAGATGAGTTAGTGTTTTCGTCTGGTCGTGATGAAATATATAATTGAGTATCATCAGCATAACAGTGGAAGTTAATTCCATGTTTTCTTATAATGTTACCAAGTGGCAGCATATATATTGAGAATAGCAGAGGGCCTAAAACAGATCCTTGCGGTACTCCATAGTCTACTGGCGTTATCTTTGATTTTTCCCCATTTAAACAAACAAAATGAGAACGGTCCGATAAGTACGATCTAAACCAGCTTAATGCCTGTCCCTGAACACCAGTGTAGTTTTGTAGTCGATCCAAGAGTATTTTATGATCTATAGTGTCGAACGCAGCGCTAAGATCAAGTAGGACTAGTATTGAGATACAGCCTTGGTCAGAAGCTAAAAGTAAATCATTTGTAATTTTAACTAGCGCAGTTTCTGTACTATGATGCGGTCTGAATCCTGACTGGAATTTTTCATAGATATCATTTTCTTGCAAAAAAGAGCACAATTGAGCGGACACAACTTTTCTAGTATTTTTGACATAAATGGAAGATTTGAAATGGGTCTGTAATTTGCTAAGTTATTTGGATCTAATTGCGGTTTCTTAATGAGAGGTTTTATTACTGCCAGCTTGAATATTTTTGGAACATGACCTAAAGATAAAGACGAGTTAATAATATTGAGGAGAGGCTCTTCCACTACAGGTAACACTTCTTTTAGTAGTTTAGTGGGTATTGGATCTAATAAACATGTTGTTGGTTTAGATGCAATGATAAGTTTATTTAGCTCTTCCTGTCCTATCGTTGTAAAGCGGTGTAGTTGTTCTAGAGGGGCCATAATTGAGGCTGAATCATAAGACACCAAAGAGGATTGTACATTTATAATTGCGTTTTGGATGCTTTCTATTTTCTCATTGAAGTAATTCATAAAATCATTACTACTAAACTGTAACGGTATATTTTGCTCTGGCGATGTCTGTTTATTTGTTAGTCTAGCCACGGTGTTAAATAAAAACCTTGGATTATTTTGGTTATCTTCTATTAGTTTGCGGAGATGCTCAGCCCTGGCAGTTTTTAGAGCCTTTTTATAACGTGACATACTGTCTTTCCACGCGATTCTAAAGACCTCTAAATTAGTTTGTTTCCATTTACGCTCTAAGATACGAGTTTCTCTCTTGATAGCATGCGTATCACTGTTGTACCAGGGTGCTTTAGTTTTCTCTCTAACCTTTTTTAATCTAATTGGTGCAACAATATCTAATGTACTAGTGAAAATGGTGCTCAAACTGCTAGTCATTTCATCTAATTGATCAGTTTGTTTGGGTTCACTTAGCAGCTTAGATAGATCAGGTAAGCTATTTGAGAATCTATCTATAGTGGTTGGAAGGATTGTTCTGCCTTTTCTATAACGCGGCGCAACATGACATATTTCGGCAGTACGTATTATGCAAGTCACCATGTAATGATCAGTGACATCATCGTTTTGCGGTATAATATTTATATCAGTTGGACTGGTTCCATATGATATAATTAAATACTAGTGTATGATTTAGACGATGAGTGGGACCACTGACGTTTTGTTTGACCCCAAAGGAGTTTAATAAGTCTGTAAACGCAGCCCCTAAAGCATCATTTGTATTATCTACGTGTATGTTAAAATCTCCAACAATTATTGCTTTATCGACATTCACCAATAGATCCGAGAGAAAGTCTGCAAACTCCTTTAGGAATTCAGCATATGGCCCTGGAGGTCTATATACAGTAGCCAAGGCTAGAGATAATATGGATTTCTTTCTTACATCTAACAGCGTAACATTTAGCACAAGTACTTCAAAAGAATTAAACTTGTGACCTGTTTTCTGAGTAACATTAAAAATATCTTTATAGATTGTCGCAACACCGCCGCCGCGACCGATCAGGACAAGAGCTCATGCTTATAACAGTATCCTGGTGGACTAGACTCATTTAGACCAAAATACTCATTTGGTTTAAGCCAGGTTTCAGTAAGGCACAGAACATCAAAATTATTATCTGTGACCATTTCATTTACAATAACCGCTTTAGGTGTGAGCGATCCAATGTTTAGAAGACCTAGCTTTAAGAATTGTTTTTGTTCACTGATATTTAGATTTTCTGGTTTAATTTCAATAAGATTTTTGCTAAATCCTGCACTAGATTTATTGTTTGGCTTCACTAAACGAGGAATGGACACAGTTTCTATATAACGCTCCACATTATGCATATTAGTTAAGTTTGGACAACAGAGGCTGTGATTTGGACTTTGACTTATTAGTCATCTGGTGCGTGACGTCTCGGAGATGTTGTCCGACAGAACACCGCTCCGATTCTGCTGGGGTGGAGTCCGTCTGCCCGATACAGTCTGGGTCGCTCCCAAAACAGATGCCAATTATTTACAAAGAGCAGTTTCTGTTCATTACACATTAACATTAGCCATTCATTAAATGCAAAAAGTCTACTGAACCTTTCCTGTCCTTGTCTGTACGTGGGAAGCGAGTCCGGACACGAATGATCGTTGCTTTAGGCGCTGTGCTGCGTACCGTCTCGATCAGGCTCATGTAGTCCTTCTTCAGAACCTCGGTCTGCCGCAGCCTGATGTCGTTCGCTCCCGCTTCCAGCACAACAGCTCCGATGCGCGTGTCACCGCCCACGATCTCGGGAACCTGAGCGCGATATCGAGAACACGGGCACCGAGGAAAACATGTGTGCGTACATTACCTTTACCCGAAGTAGCACGGACATGACGGACCACGGATGTCCCGATGATCACGGCGGTCAGTCGACGTTCCGGCTCGCGGAGAGGAGAAGCGATTCCGAGTGGAGATCTCGAAGACCGGGAGGGGCGGAGAGGCAGCTCTGGTCCTGGCTCGTGTCCTCCGCTGCGTGATCCATGCTCCACGGGCCGAGCTGGAGTGAAAGAAGGCCGGGCTGACGCGTCGTCCTGGGCAAGAGGAGCATGCGGAGTGGATGAGGAAGTCTAGACAGAGTTAACGTTACTAACCACTGAGTTGTGAGGGTCGGCGCGTGAAGCTTCAGAGCGTTAAACGCCGGTCCAACAGCTCGGCTTGCTTCATCAGGAGACTGCGGATCTGCTTCTCGACACGTTCCAGCTCCTGCTTCACCGTGAAGAGCTCGAATGTGTCCTCACCTGCACACAGAGGTAACGTTAGACTCTCATCCGATGTGTTCGCCATTATAAAAGATGAACAGTAAGTCAATATCCCGACTAATTTAGGACTGAATGCCAGATGCAACCCGTATGCTCAGCGTCTCGATAGGCGAAGGCCACGCGTGGAATGCTAGCGGGCTAAAGGCTAGTAGCCTAGATTCGAAAAATTGGATCTAAGTAGCGATATCAAAGCAATCCAATTGTTTTTTATAAGGAATAGTATCGAGGATAAGTTCACATGATAGAAAAATAGAAAGTGCTAGTTTATAAATGAGTGGTAAAGAAGAAAATTGAAGATTAATGAAGAAATCCTCCGGAGCTACAAACACGAATACAGATCGCACGCGCATGCGCTTGTTGACTGTTGATAATTCACTAGTAGTTCATGCAGGGTGACAATTGACAATTGCTTTACTACTAGATAGGCTATATTTATGGAGATGATAAATAAAAACTGCACTACAGCTGTTCTGTCAAGACTTTCGAAGTTGTTACGGAAAGGCCGAAGCTGATTGAAGTTGTTTTTTGTCACATGACCTGCGGTGCGCTTGCGGCACTCTCTGAAAAGTTGAGATGTTTTCATCTTCGCCGCTGCAATATGTGCGCCTGGACAATTGCTTTATGGTCACTGGAAAACGCGCGTCAGAAACTGGATTAAGCATAATTAAAAAAAATAATAATAATAATGTATGAAACCTTATTGTAAAGTGTTACCGGAAATACAACTAGAAAATTTGCGAGATGTGTCTTCGAACGAAGGATTAGGGAGTGTTTTTGTAACAAGAAAAGAAAAACAACTCTCGGTTTCACGTTCACTGTTTTTATTTCAGCACCTCGGACAGTCTTCTGAGGCATAAAACACCTGCAGACAGAAACAATCTCGTTTAAATTGCAGATCACACGTCGAGGACGCACGTTTTGATGCAAAACCGGGAGTTTCTGATGCGCGTTTTCCGTGACCACAAAGCACACGTTAAGAACGCGAGCTTTAATGGCAAATCGCGCATCCCTTGGCTGTCGAAACGCACGAGTCAATCAGACGCCTGACCACGTCTGTCGCGACAACGTTGCTTCCATTATGAGAGCGTACATTTGAAATGACAAACTTGAGCGCGCAAAAGAGGCGATCTGTGAACGGGCCCTATTCTTTGTCTTTCCAAGACGTGTTCATGTGAACAATGAGCCTCGTCCGCTCTCCTTGCAAGGGTGTCGAAGTCTGGACAAAATATGTACAGTGACACAGAGCCGGACAGTATTGGAGTACATTTACTTGAGTACAGTACTTAAGTACAATTTTGAGGGATCTGTACTTTACTCGAGTATCATTTTTGGGGAGTACTCATGACTTTACTCAAGTACATTTGAGAGAGAATATTGTACTCTTTACTCCACTACATTTCTATTCATAACCGTGAGTAAAAAGTAACTACGTAAAAAAAAAAAATGGAAATAAGAAAAATCTCAGAAACCCTCAATAGGCTCTATGCACAGCTGCACTACTTCCTGAACTTCAGCCAGCTCCTTGTTTCCTGTCTGCCATTATTGGACAATTTGATTAATTCAGGTGTGCTTGACCTCAGTAGTCACGGCAACAATAATCAGACACACCTGAATTAATCAATGTGTCCAATAATGGCAGACAGGAAACAAGAAGCTGGCTGAAGTTCAGGAAGTAGTGGAGCTGTGCATAAAGCCCATTTGTTGTTTCGCTCTCAAACGTGATTGGATTGTGCAGGCGCCACTGATTGGGACAGCCTATCAGCAGTCACCTTCAGCTTTTCGCCAAAGTCAACTCCATGGTCAGATTTAGATAAGAGACGAAACAATGGATGAAGACGCAGCAGGTCTATCCCGGGAATGTGCCGACCAGTGGCCCCACCTCGCCAGACTATTTCAATTTTCTGAATATTCTGAAATTTTCTTAAATGTTAAAGGTGCAATGTGTAAAAAAGTTGAGTATCTATTAACAGAAATACAATATGACATCCATAACTATGTTTTCAGTGGTGTATAAAGAACTTACTTAATAAACCGTAATGTTTTTATTACCTTAGAATGAATATGAATATGACTTGATTTTACTTTAAATTCCTTTTACATTCTCCAAGGTATTGACATTAACATTTTTCATAAGGCCATGTAGGATGTTTCTGTTCATAAATGTAAGCACTGTGGCAGTAGTATTGCAATATTTAGAAAATGTACTCTTGTACTCTTGATACTCAAGTACTTTTAAAAACACGTACTTCAGTACTTTTACTCAAGTAGACATCTGACTGTAGTACTTTTACTTGTACTTGAGTAAAATTTAGCAAGGGGTATCTGTACTTTTACTCAAGTAATGAAGCTGTGTACTCTGTCCGCCTCTGCAGTGACATGACATACACTGCCAGATTCAAACTGCGTTCACTGGTGCTGAGCCAGAGATGGGACGCGACTCAGCGCTGGTCATATCGTATAAAGTGTTCGACGGGCCGTATGGCCAAATTTAATTCATTATTATTATTAAAATAAATATAATTTTTTTTTTATTAATCTGTTTGGGTGGGCCACTTGTCAGATCTGGGTGGGCACGTGCCACCCAGGCCCACCCGTAAATCCGCGCCTGGGTTGTATCGGGTGACCCAAGATGCCCAAACAAAGGAGGATACAACCCACTTATTAGTACCAAAGAGCCGTCGGGAAATGCTTTTTCAGGTGGCTCACTGTAATCCAATGGCCGGACATTTGGGCAAACGGCGACACTAAACCGTCTCATGGCCCGACTCTTCTGGCCGGGCATTCATCGGAACGTGCGCAGGTGGTGCGCGTCTTGTTGTGAATGTCAGTTGATTAATCCACCGGTCAACCCAAAAGCTTCCTTGTGCCCCCTTCCGCTGACGCAGGTCCCCTTCGAACGAATTGGTATGGAACTCATCAGGCCATTAAACGGTCAGCACAAGGGCATTGTTTTGCGTTCAGTCCTGGTGGATTACGCAACACGATACCCGGAAGCAGTCCCGCTTCGCAATATCTCAGCTAAGAGTGTGGCAAGCGCGCTGTTTTCATTAATCTCCCGGGTGGGGATCTCTAAAGAGATCCTCACCGATGCAAGGCATGGTGTTTATGTCACGAATGGTTCGCGAGCTTTATGAATTAATGAAGTTTTATTAACTAAGTTCAGGAAACACGTCAGATAATTGACACGAGTGGACAGCAATCAGCAATCAGCAGTCAATGATCAGAGGGTACAAATAGACTCAGCAGTCTTACCTCGATCCATTGACTGTTTGCATCTCGGCCATGTCCGAATCTAGCTCTTCCCGTTCCGATAAAGAATTTCCGTCCTTCGGAATTAGGAATTTTTGCCGCAACCCGGTATCATCTCGTGGGCATCAGGCCAAACCAACGGGGTCCTCGCCACCGGGAGAAACATAGGCAATCTACTTCCGCATATTTCTTTAAACCAGACCATTCAATAAATCCTGCCATAGAGGCAAGGCAATGCTGCTCTCTTAACGCAAAGGAACAGACCTTCCTCCAGCGTCGAGCCGCCCACAACAGGCCGTAAGTTCAAGCCATGCTGCAGATTTACTCCCGGCTGATCCACACTCTCAACATCTGCCGGGTCAATGCTTCCTTATGGCGTAAACTCAAATGTAAACAGTAGGACTGGGAATCGAATACAAAAGGAATCGATTCCGAAAGAAGTGAATTCCGAAGGCGTTACAGAATTAAAGTCGAATTCCAAAGGTCAAAGTCTGGAATTCCATTAAGGGAATCGACTCCTCCTTTAAGATTTTTAACACAAACCGCGGCCTATAACCGATTTAATTTGTCAACACAATCACATCTCCTGTAAAATAAATAAAGTTCAGACTAATTCAAACCCACAGCGTCACCGTTTGGTTTACTGATTAAGAACGAACAAATAAAGAGAACCCTCAGAAATGACAAATAAATAAATAAATGATAAATGAGAAAATAAGGGTGTCACAGTCTTCCGTCTGCACCGTCCTGTCTGCGTCGTCGGCACTACACTTCCCATGATCCTCTTGTCTCCGCACCTGAACTCAGCCCTCTCCGCCCTCTCCGCTGGTTCCGTCCAGCACGCCCGAGCCGCTTCTCCCCGCTGGTTCCGTCCAGCACGGCCGAGCCCGAGCCCTCCTCTCCACTGGTCCCGTCCCAAACGGCCGAGCCCGAGCCGCCCTCTCCGCTGGTTCCGTCCAGCCCTGTCCAGCCCGCACTCGAGAGCCGTCCAGCCTGCACCAGAGACCGTCCAGCCCGCATTAGAGACAGTCCAGCCTGCACCAGTGACCGTCCAGCCCGCACTAGAGACCGTCCAGCCGGCACCAGAGACCGTCCAGCCCCGCACTAGAGACCGTCCAGCCTGCACCAGAGACTGTCCAGCCCACATTAGAGACCGTCCAGCCTGCACCAGAGACCGTCCAGCCCGCACCAGAGACCATCCAGCCTACACCAGAGACCGTCCAGCCCCGCATTAGAGACCGTCCAGCCCGCACCAGAGACCATCCAGCCTGCACCAGAGACCGCCCAGCCCGCATTAGAGACCGTCCAGCCCGCACCAGAGACCATCCAGCCCGCACCAAGAGACCATCCTGCCCTGCACCTGAGACCGTCCAGCCCGCTCCAGAGACCGTCCAGCCCGCCCCAGAGCCCATCCAGCCCGCACCAGAGACCATCCAGCCCGCACCAGAGACCGTCCCGCCTGCACCTGAGACCGTCCAGCCCGCTCCAGAGACCGTCACAGCCCGCTCCAGTGACCGCTTGTTAATGTGAGCTTGTTCTTCTGCCTGTCACCCACACATGTGACAGATTGACCGACCCAAAACTAACCAAGATGGATGACCAAATGGAGGCATTACCTTTTCGATCAGAAATGAGGCCACTTTGGAGGAATTTGTTGAGGTTTATCTTCACCTCCACCAGGACATATACTGGGAGGAAGATTTTCTCGAAACAGCGGTTCTCGGGAGGGCTGGAGCGATCCCTTAGCCTGGATCCCGCTGGTCAATGACCTCCATCTGCCGGTCTCGGATTTTTTGGACCGGGCTCTTTGGGTCTGCGGGTCCTCCCTCACGGTGACACCAGTCCAGCCCGAGCCCGTCCAGCCTGAGCCCGCCCAGCCCGAGCCCGTCTAACCCGAGCCTTCCTCTTATTGCTGGTTCTGTCCAGCCCCGTCCAGCCCGTCCCAGTGATCGTCCAGCCGGCCCCAGCCATCATCATGCCTCCAATCCTCCACCCTCTCCGCTGGTTCCGTCCAGCACGGCTGAGCCCTCTCCGCCCTCTCCGCTGGTTCCGTCCAGCACGGCCAAGCCCGAGCCGCTCTCCCCGCTGGTTCCGTCCAGCACGGCCGAGCCCGAGCCCTCCTCTCCACTGGTCCCGTCCAGTACGGCCGAACCCGAGCCGCCCTCTCCGCTGGTTCCGTCCAGCCCTGTCCAGCCCGCACTAGAGACCGTCCAGCCTGCACCAGAGACAGTCCAGCCTGCACCAGTGACCGTCCAGCCCGCACTCAGAGACCGTCCAGCCGGCACCAGAGACCGTCCAGCCCCGCACTCAGAGACCATCCAGCCTGCACCAGAGACCGTCCAGCCCTCATTAGAGACCGTCCAGCCTGCACCAGAGACCGTCCAGCCCGCACCAGAGACCATCCAGCCTGCGACAGAGACCGTCCAGCCCGCATTAGAGACCGTCCAGCCTGCACCAGAGACCGTCCAGCCCGCACCAGAGACCGTCCAGCCCGCACCAGAGACCGTCCAGCCCGCACCAGAGACCATCCAGCCCGCACCAGAGACCGTCCCGCCCGCTCCGGAGACCGTCCAGCCCGCTCCAGTGACCGTCCAGCCCGTCCCAGAGCCCGTCCAGCCAGCGCCTGAGGCCGTCCAGACCAGGGCGTGAGACCAGGATCCCTCCCAGCCTCCCTCTCCCGCCTCCTCTCATCTGTCCTCCATCAGCCCTCCTTCCTTCCAGCCCCCCTGAAACCCGTCTGGTCCAAGGATCCCCAGTCTCCGTTTTCCACCTCCTCCCCATGGACACTTCCTGGGCCCCCGGTCCCATCGGCTCCCCCCGTGGCTCGCATTAGAGACCGTCCAGCCTGCACCAGAGACCGTCCAGCCCGCACCAGAGACCGTCCAGCCCGCACCAGAGACCGTCCAGCCCGCACCAGAGACCGTCCCGCCCGCTCCAGAGACCGTCCAGCCCGCTCCAGTGACCGCCCAGCCCGTCCCCAGAGCCCGTCCAGCCAGCGCCTGAGGCCGTCCAGCCAGGGGCGTGAGACCAGGATCCCTCCCAGCCTCCCTCTCCCGCCTCCTCTCATCTGTCCTCCATCAGCCCTCCTTCCTTCCAGCCCCCCTAAACCCGTCTGGTCCAAGGATCCCCAGTCTCCGTTTTCCACCTCCTCCCCATGGACACTTCCTCGGCCCCCGGTCCCATCGGCTCCCCCCGTGGCTCATACCTCCCTCAGCTCCTCCATGGCCCCCCAGTTCACCAGCTCCGCCAGGCTCCCTCGTCCCTCCGGATTCCCTGTGGTCCCTCGTCATCCTTCCCTCACCTCTGGACTTCCACTCATCTAGCTCCACCCCATCATTTCACCCCCCGGTTCAGTCGGATTCCTCACTTCCTCCAGTCACCCGTCAGCCCTCACTCCCTCTGTCCTCTCCGTCGCCCTCGGTGTCCCTGTCAGCCCCTCACTCACCAGAGCCTGCGGTGTCGCCCTGTCCCCTTGTTCCCTCGTCAGCCCCATGCTTCGTCGGCTTCACCACTTCTCCCCGGTCTCCTCTCCCCTCTGCTCCGCCCCTGTCGGTCGCCCCCTGGTGTTGTCAGCCCCTAGTGACATCGGCTCCACCAGGGGTCCGCCCACCATCTGCTCCACCCTGGTCCCGTCCGGAGCCTGCTCCGCCCTGGTCTCACCTTCAGTCTGCTCCGCCCCGGCTGTCCGAGGGTCCCACAGCTCCGCCCTGGCCACGTCCACAGCCTGCTCCGCTCCCTGGACACCTGAGGGTCCCACAGCTCCGCCCTGGCCACGTCCACAGCCTGCTCCACCCTGGTCGCCCGAGGGTCCCACAGCTCTGCCCTGGTCACGTCCCCTGCCTGCTCCGCCCTGGCCACGCCCCGCCCAGCCCTCAGATCGTCCCCCTCCCTCCTCTGTTCTTCGGCGTGAGGCCACGCACCGTCCTGTCTCGTCATTGGCACTACACTTCCCATGATCCTCTTGTCTCCACACCTGAACTCACTCCCTCATCAGCCTCCCATTCAGCGTCCTGTTCATCTGTTTCACCTGTTTTCCACCCAATTATGTTTGATTCCTCTGTGTATTTAGTTCTCCCTGTTTCAGTCAGTCCTGGTCGATCAATGTGAATGTTACCCTGTGTTTGCTCCCGTCTTCTTCATCCTTGCCTGTTAGTTTTGTGAGTAAATGTTATATGAATTAAAGCTTTTGGACTCAGCCTGTTCTTCTGCCTGCACCCACACCTGTGAAAAGGGGGCTTTTACACTGGGCTTCGTTTGCTGTGGTCCAAGCGTGTTTGTTCCGACGCCCGCAGCGTGGGTCTGGTTTCACACTCTTCAACTTGATTCTATCAAACCCTGGTGCATTTGCATGCATGCATCTTACATCATCGCAAACATGCACGGTGCATGATAGAAAGCAGAACGTGTGGTAAATATTGTGTTTTATTTATTTTTATTTGCTGCTATTAGGCACAGTTGAGTGAACAATAGAGGTTTATTGTTATAGGTTGAGGTTTATTTTACAGGTTTATTTATTAGGTTGTTTTTTGCTGCTTACAAACGGACTCTTAAGGAGGCAGTGGATTTCCAAATGTGTTGCTCTGATTCCACGCACAATGCTCGAATGCACTGCGGGCTAACTCTCGCTTGTATCGCAAGGTGGTTCCTCAACATCGATCAACCCTTACTTAACTGAATACATCCCAATGGGCTAAGACACATGCGCAGGATACTTCCTGAACAAGTGCGCACCCGAGCTGCTTTCACATACATGCGAAGCGCGGCACGGCTCGGGAGCAACCAAACTCCGACCAACTCATCCAGGTGATCTCGGGTTTGGTACCCCAGTGCGCACCCGGGTCCCATGACGGCATTCACATTAGCGATTTTTCATGTGAACCGTACCCTGTTACGGACTTAACTGCCAGGGTGAAAGCTCCCTAAGCCATTTTCAAACGTTAATAAAGATGCACATAATCCTGCAAAGATTTAAACTCCCCTCTTTTTCGCGTCTTTGATTATGCTCAAGAAGATGATCATTGGCCCGCCAGGCCCCAATCTACTTCCCCCTTCGGTCGGCTTCGCACCACAGCTCAATTTGCACAGGTACGTTTCTCCTCTGCCACAGCAGTGATGTCTCCTCTGCTCCCACAGGAGCTCTCTTTCTCTGGCTAATTTTCTACACTGCCACAGCAGTGATGTCTACTCTGCTCCCACTGGAGCTCTGTTTCTCTGGCTAATTTTCTACACTGCCATAGCAGTGATGTCTACTCTGCTCCCACTGGAGCTCTGTTTCTCTGGCTAATATTCTACACTGCCACAGCAGTGATGTCTACTCTGCTCATGCAGGATCTCTTTCTCTGGCTAATTTTCTACACTGCCACAGCAGTGATGTCTACTCTGCTCCCACTGGAGCTCTGTTTCTCTGGCTAATTTTCTACACTGCCACAGCAGTAATGTCTACTCTGCTCACGCAGGATCTCTGTTTCTCTGGCTAATTTTCTACACTGCCACAGCAGTGATTTCTACTCTGCTCCCACTGGAGCTCTGTTTCTCTGGCTAATATTCTACACTGCCACAGCAGTGATGTCTACTGATGTTCACACAGGATCTATTTTTCTCTGGCTAATTTTCTACACTGCCGCAGCAGTGACGTCTCCTCTGCTCCCGCAGGAGCTCTGTTTCTCAGGCTTATTTTTCTACACTGCCACAGCAGTGATGTCTACTCTGCTCCCACAGGAGCTCCATTTCTCTGCCTTATTTTCTACACTGCCACAACAGTGACGTCTCCTCTGCTCCCACAGGAGCTCCGTTTCTCTGGCTTATTTTTCTACACTGCCACAGCAGTGACGTCTCCTCTGCTCCTGCAGGAGCTCTGTTTCTCTGGCTTATTTTACTACACTGCCACAGCAGTGATGTCTCCTCTGCTCCCACAGGAGCTCTGTTTCTCTGGCTAATTTTCTACACTGCCACAGCAGTGACGTCTCCTCTGCTTCCACAGGAGCTCTGTTTTTCTGGCTAATTTTTTACACTGCCACAGCAGTGACGTCTGCTCTGCTCCCGCAGGAGCTCTGTTTCTCTGGCTAATTTTCTACACTGCCCCAACAGTGATGACTCCTCTGCTCCCACAGGAGCTCTGTTTCTCTGGCTAATTTTCTACACTGCCACAGTAGTGACGTCTGCTCTGCTCTTAAAGGAGCTCAGTCTCTCTGGCCAATTTTCTACACTGCCACAGCAGTGACGTCTCCTCTGCTCCCACATGGGCTCAGTTTCTCTGGCTGATTTATTACACTGCCACAGCAGTGATGTCTCCTCAGCTCCCACTGGAGCTCTGTTTCTCTGGCCAATTTTCTACACTGCCATAGCATTGATGTCTCCTCTGCTCCTGCAGGAGCTCTGTTTCTCCGGCTAATTTTCTACACTGCCACAGCAGTGACATCTCTTCTGCTCCCGCAGGAGCTCTGTTTCTCTGGCTATTTTTCTACACTGCCACAGCAGTGATGTCTCCTCAGCTCCCACTGGAGCTCTGTTTCTCTGGCCAATTTTCTACACTGCCATAGCATTGATGTCTTCTCTGCTCCCGCAGGAGCTCTGTTTCTCCGGCTAACTTTCTACACTGCCACAGCAGTGACATCTCTTCTGCTCCCGCAGGAGCTCTGTTTCTCTGGCTTATTTTCTACACTGCTATAACAGTGTCGTTTTCTCTCCAGTACAACACTATTCAGACTTATTATTCCTGCTAAAACCCCTAATTGATTATTTTCTCTGTCCAGCAAGCATTGGTCTCTAAGCGGACGTTGCATGCAGCAAAAAGTTATCCTCCAAGCAGTATCTCCCAGGACCCTTCAATCCTACGTTACTGCTTGGAGATAACATAAATAAAGAAAATGATTAAAAATGTCTCATAACTTGCCTTTCCCTGATTTTTCTCTTTTCAATCAAATCTATTATCTCCTACCTACAAATCGGGTCCATTAAAAGTGGCATCCAGTTTTCCATAAACTGATGTACGGCACTCCTTCTGTGGAGATAAACGATTCACAATCCCTGATTAAAGGGATTTAAATATCCCAGCCCACCCGCCCCGACACCGGAAAACCCATAACACTGGACATTCTCATCAAATGTATTCAGGCTTTCCGCAGAGGCTACCAGCCCCTCAGTTCCGCTCACACACTCGATGCCATGTTTAAACTAGCATTTTTTGTTTTCTTAGACACTCAGAAACTGCCATCACTTTGTGAGCGGAGTGAGCGCTTTCCCAGTAGAGAACTTACATTTTTCTCTTTCATACAGCGAGCAGTTGGTCTCACAGTGGATGCAGTGTGAGAAAATCTCCTGGGCAAGCACTCGATTTTTCCTCATTTTCAGGTTTCCTCTTTCCGTCCAGCGATCATTGGTCTCACAGAGGACGGAGTGAGAGCTTTCCCAGTAGAGTACTTACTTTTCTCTTTCATCCAGCGAGCAGTTGATCTCACAGCGGATGCAGTGCGAGAGAAATTCCTGGGAAAGCACTCTTTTTCAGTTTTCCTTTTTCCATCCAGCGAGCATTGGTCACACAGCGGACGGAGTGAGAGCTTTCCCAGTTGAGCACTTACATTTTCTCTTTCATCCAGTGAGCATTTGGTCTCACTGCGGACAGAGTACGAGAAAATCTCCTGGACAAGCACTCATTTTCCTCTTTTCAGTTTTCCTTTTATCTTCCAGTGAGCATTGGTCTCACAGCGGATGGAGTGAGAGCTTTCCCAGTAGAGCACTTATATTTTTCTCCATCCAGCGAGCAGTTGGTCTCTCAGCGGATGCAGTGTGAGAATCTCCTGGGCAAGCACTCATTTTTTCCACTTTCCAGTTTTCCTCTTTCCGTCCAGTGAGCATCGGTCTCACAGCGGATGGAGTGAGAGCTTTCCCAGTAGAGCACTTACATTTTTCTCTTTCATCCAGCGAGCAGTTGGTCTCTCAGCAGATGGAGTACAAGAAAATCTCCTGGGCAAGCACTCATTTTTCCTCTTTTCAGGTTTCCTCTTTCCATCCAGCGAACATTGGTCTCACAGCGGACGGAGTAAGAGCTTTCCCAGTAGAGCACTTACATTTTCCTCTTTCATCCAGCGAGCAGTTGATCTCACAGCGGATGCAGTGTGAGAAAATCTCCTGGGCAAGCACTCATTTTTTACACTTTTCAGTTTTCCTTTTTCCATCCAGCGAGCAGCGGATGGAGTGAGCGCTTTCTTAGTAGAGCACTTACATTTTCTCTTTTTATCTGGTGAGCATTTGGTCTCACTGTGGATGGAGTACGAGAAAATCTCCTGGACAAGCACTCATTTTCCTCTTTTCAGTTGTCCTCTTATCGTCCAGTGAGCATTGGTCTCACAGCGGACGGAGTGAGAGCTTTCCCAGTAGAGCACTTATATTTTTATCTTTCATCCAGCGAGCAGTTGGTCTCTCAGCGGATGCAGTGTGAGAATCTCCTGGGCAAGCACTAATTTTTTTCCCACTTTTCAGTTTTCCTCTTTCCATCCAGCGAGCATTTGTCTTGCAGCGGATGGAGCAAGAAAGTTCCTGGTAGAGCACTCACGTTTCCTCTTTCATTTCAGCGAGTATTTGGTCTTACAGCGGATGCAGCGTGAAGCATCCAGGCCCATTCTCGAGATGCCAGCCTGCCAATCTTGGCACTCTTTGGGGGGTCTTTAGTCCGGGCAGCTGTCCTCTACTCTTTAGCATTTTGGGGAGTACTCTGGGTTCG
This sequence comes from Hybognathus amarus, assembly GCA_030378365.1. NCBI lineage: Eukaryota > Metazoa > Chordata > Actinopteri > Cypriniformes > Leuciscidae > Hybognathus > Hybognathus amarus. The sequence goes on along the minus strand of JAQIUQ010001585.1, from coordinate 14,470 downwards.
GGCAGAATTCCGAGCTCGGAGCTCTCCCTCCGGACAGCACGCCAAATACGCATTGAATCTTACTCACTCAAAATTATATGTAAGTGTGAACTCGTGAAATTAAGTTTTATTAACTAAGTTCGGGAGAAGCACGTTCAGATAATTGACACGAGTGGACAGCAATCAGCAGTCAATGATCAGAGGGTACAAATAGACTCAGCAGTCTTACCTCGATCCATTGACTGTTTGCAGCATCCCTCCTCCACCCCTTCCACACTCCTAGTTCTCCACAATCCTCTTTCTAAAAAGCACTTACATACGGGGGGAGTACTCTGGGTTCGGGCAGAATTCCGAGCTCGGAGCCCTCCCTCCGGACAGCACACCAAATACGCATTGAATCTAACTCACTCAAAATTATATGTAAGTGTGAACTCGTGAATTGGGCATTAAATCGATTTGCACCAGCGTCTATCACCCACAAACGGATAGTCTGGTCAAACGTTTTAATCGTACATTAAAAGCCATGATTCATACGTTCGTTCACGAAGACGCCAAAAATTGGGATAAATGGCTAGAACCCCTTTTGTTTGCTGTACGCGAGGTCCCCCAAGCCTCCACAGGGTTTTCCCCTTTCGAGCTTCTTTTCCGTCGTCAGCCCCGCGGGTGTTGGATGTACTGAGGGAGACTTGGGAGGACGGACCGTCCGCTATTAAGAGCGAAATTCAGTATGTCCTAGACCTGAGAACAAAACTCCACACATTGGGGCGGCTATCTTTGGAGAATTTGTTACAGGCCCAGGACAGATAGAGACAGCAATACAATAGGGGGCTAGACTTTGTCAATTCGCACCAGGAGATAAGGTTCTTTTATTACTTCCCACGTCCAGCTCAAATTACTCACAAAGTGGCAAGGGCCATTTGAGGTCACACGGCAAACGCGACTTTTCAGCGTTTGATGGACAGAATTCTCCGGCCGCATGCTGCATATGCCGCTGCTTATTTGGATGACATCATCATCAATAGTAATGATTGGCAGCGTCACTGACTGATCTGACTAAAAAGGGCGCTCCAGATACGGTCCAGTGGACGGAGCAGTGCCAGCAGGCCGGAGTATGTGGGGTATGTGGTGAGGGGGACGTGGTTTTCGTGCTGTCTGTGGTGAGAGACGAGTCAGGGAGCGCTGTGGGGAGTAAGTGGGTCAAGTGCAAATGATAAACACCTGTGTCTGATTGCAGTGATTGGAGTGGGGAGACGGATAAAAGCCGAACAGCAGAGAATGGAAAGAGAGAGATCTGACTGGTACTCGTGAGCGGAGAGAGTTGCATGAGAGTTTTGCTGAATCCTGTTGGAGACCGGCGTGAAGAGAGTTTTGTGAATTGTGCCGTACTTCAGTACGGTGAATGCACTGTGTGCACGCCTTTTGTTTATATGTCATTTGGAGTAAGTAAATATTACACGAGTCCCAGTTTTGCCTGACCCTGTCTCCTCTCCCTAGACACAGACTTTGAACCTTGTTGCAGTTGTAAATACACAATTTTCTCCAAGATTTTAGATACAAATGGGAGCTTAGATATTGGCCTAAAATTATTCAGCACAGTAGGATCTAAACCAGGTTTAGATTTGATGTATGAGACGCTTTCATCAGACGCGTTGCCATGGTGATGAGCTGGCCCAAAGTTAACTTCCGTTCTGTTAGTTTATACTGTTTATTGGATAATACGGCATTGACTGTATTAGATACTATATTAAAATAGCTAGGTTTATCCGAGTATCCGGTACAGTGTTTCCCATGCATTTATTAGTGGCAGCCCACCACATTATCAGCGCTGACCGCCACATATTGATTTCTGTGTTTTTTACAATTTAAGATGGGAAAAGTTGTATTTGACTGCAGAGTTGCATGTAGCGCATATTCGCACGCTCCCTCTCTCTCTCTCTCTCGCTCTCTCTCACAAACACATTAATAGCGGAGCAGAATGTATCATAAACAACGCTGCACAGATCCATCCAACATCCTGTCATGTGGAGACCCGCCTTAAAAAAAGGTTAGCAAGCATGTAAGAAGCTAATAAGGAGAGATATGTTCACCTAATAAAGCCTTGTCACCGCGCTCGCCACAGTTTTTTAACACTGCGGTAAATCAGACATGTCGGTAGAAAAACATCTTGTCTCCTATTTTTGTTCAACGGGTCTGGTAGTGTCACATTTCAGTTTGGCCAGGTAACATTTATTTTCTTTGACTGGCAAGAAATACCAGCTACTGTTATTTACTTGTTATGAATTGTCTGCGCAAGTTTGCCGGAAATTAAGTTTGGGCCAGTTTTATGCCCATGCGCAGTACCGTTTGTTTATGTTGTCACTGCTGAAAGCGTCTATAATATCAGTTAAATGAGTGATGTGGTGTAGCAGGAGTTCACATTACAGGATCTATGACAGTTAATTGGCCAGTAGTGTCAATATTCTGCATTGTAATTGTGTCTGACCACTTCAGTTCGAACACGTGTCATTTATAGAACCAAGCTATTGGTTTCACCTGTCTAACATACTGGTTTAACCCATCAAATGCTTAAGATTTAAGTACTACTGACCATGAGGCAGATGACTTCAGCAGCTTTCTTAGAACATCTATACACAATTCTGGGTTGCAGTGCTGAAGAACCCTTTTAACAAGTTCACCTATATCCTCCCGAGCAAGGTCAACAAGAATTTTCAATGCAGAGGACACATGATCAATGTTTGGAACAAAGAAGCCAAGTCAAGGGATTTCCGTCATTACATGGAGCTGGACAGCAAGCTGTTGATGATATCTTTCAAAATGCCCTGGTATACAAAAACCAATAAACAAAAGCAATAAAAAAGTAAATTGTAAATGGGAGGAAATAACAATTATTATTACACATACTAATGCCTTAAAATTTCAGACATTTACCATGGCAAAAAAAAAGTATCACAATGTTGCCTAAAATTCCATCCTTAACGTACCACTATCATGTATCCTTGATTTTTACATGGCCCTTCCAAAAATATAATTGTATTCTATAACATACCAATGACCCAATACCATGCACAAAACATCATAAAATGGTCACAATTCCAAAAATAATCAGCACAAAAGATAAAATAGTTCAAACAAAAATCGGTCATCAACCAATAAACAAACGGGTTAGAGATTTCGAATTGTATCCGAACCTAAAAAGCATTGGTAACAGCTTCCTTTTGCAGTCCAGTTACCCATGTAAATACTATGTACTTATTTTAATAACTACAATTACTGGGTAATAACTAGTACTAACCCTGAACCTACCCCTAAACCTACCCCTGTTTCCGTGTACTTACCTTATATTAGCCAGTACTTTCTAGGTAAGTACACTGTAAGTACTGTACTGTAAAAGGAAGTGTTACCAAAGCATTCATCTAAAAATCTCCTGAAACATATTAAAACAGTGATAAATTATCATCAACTTCCTCAGCTCCCATTGTCAATTTTGATTGATTCCTCCTGTTGCGTGTCCTTAAATTAGGTCAACTCTCTTAAATATTTAAAATTTGAACTGCAGAACCGATTTCAACCGCTAGCTGGCAATATTAAATACTGCACCTTAAAATGTAAAATGAGAAAAAAATAGATTAACTGATAATTGAAGTGGTAACACTTTACAAGTTTCTCATTTAATAATCTTAGTTTACATGAACTAGGAATGAGCAATACTTCTACAGCATCTATAACTATATAATCTTAGTTAATACTACTTTGTAATACATTTACGAATACATTATTAAGATCAAAGGTTGTATTTGTAAACAGTTAATGCACTAAACTAACATGAACAGCTGGATTTTTATTAACTAACATTTACAAAGATCAATAGATACCAAATGTATTGCTCAATGAGTTTATGCTAGTTACATTAACTAATGAACCTTATTGTAAAGTGTTAACAATGAAGTCTATATATTTATCCTGTCCTCAATTTCACTTTTACCATCCTGTAAGTGCTTTTAAAAATGTATATTGATTCATATCAAAATTAAAATTGTGCAGAATGCAAACATCCTAATAACAATATAGCACAAATTTTGGGTTCTATATAAAGAAATTGAAGGGCATGCATCCCCTCATAAGAGAACATAATATGGGCAAAACAGACACTTTGCAACCAAATTAACCTTTACACATTTGAGATTTTATTTTATTAATTGTATTCTTATATTTTATAGTGACAAGAGATGGTCAGTTATCACAAACCTTGTCCATTCACATATTTATGCATTTTAATGTTTGTATGGTAATAGCTTAGAAAAAAAAATAAAAAGAACAGACACCAACCTTCCCCAGACTCCCATTTCTCAGAAAAGAACAAGAATCAAAGTGAGGATATTCTGTGCACAGTGTTCAACGCCAACCAGATAAATTATTCGGAATACGAACAGACAAATGTCACATGTATACATCTATTATACATGCTTATTTGTGTGTGCGCGTCAGTTTGGTTGAGTTGCCCTTGACATAAGAGGAAGACAGGCTTGGAACATGTGTGCACATATTTTTGTATCAAGATGAGAAATTTATAAAAAGTAAAAAAAAAATATATATTAATAATTCTTAAGTTAAACTCATTTTGACAAAGATTAAGACAAACAAGACGACTAATCATTGAATGACTGGGACCCAAATGAAAATGTTAGACATCCAACTTAGCACACATTCACAACATGAATCAGAGTCAACTTTCCATGTGGGTTTTCAAGTTTTTCCCAGGACATCCCTCTAAACTGAGTGCTTGTTATGGTAAGTAAAACTAAACATGACATGAGTGGGAAGAGTAAATAGGTTTGTAATGCATTTCAAAAACAGGTAGACAGGAAAAGTGACACTGCCTCCCAAAGGAGGTCTATTTCCCAACACCACCCCCCAAAAATTCCCATAAAGCAAAGCAAAAACAAAACAACAAAAAAAACATTCAACCACTTCAACCATGTCCTTCAGTCAAAAATGGCATTGCACACAATACTGGTGGTGTGATTTTGAACAGCTATCAACTGTATACTTTTAGATGTTATGGCAGGTGAGTGACTGCTTGGTTATGTGCACAAGAATTCCGAATCGGGAGAAGAGGAGGAAGGGTAGTACAGTGAGGAGGTCCGTATTCCATCCCATCATCAGTTGTACAGCAGTTTTGTCCTTCGGCGGCTAATACTTCATGATAGAAGGGTGAATGGAAAAAGCGAGCGCATGACTGTCAATACTCAAATGCAGTCCATAGAGAAAGTTATGACGGCATGGTGTTTTTCTTCATCAAACACATCCATAGCAGCAGGTGGAGCTTTTAAGACCTCCTTCTCAACAACAAAAAAACTCAATTTCCCATAATCCCCATAGGCAAGTTGTGGAGATGTGAAAGTTCTGGGAAGTATGTTTTTCCCAATAGGCCCATCCAACTCACCAAAACTGTCCCCAGGCCTACTAGAGAGTTTTTGCATTTCAACTCCAGTCTCGCCCCACACCCTGTTTCCCTTGTTTTTCAAACAGGGGGGTTGAGGGGGATCATCGCTCGGGCTCAGACTCCAGCGCCAGAACACGTCTACGCTCACGGCACTGCTTCTTATGGGCCGGCCAATCCCTCTGTTGACACTGTGAGCCGCAGTAACGTGCCACCTGGCATCTGCCGCAGATATTAAACTCCCTTAGCTGGAAAGGTACACAGATAAAGACATGACATTGTCATTGTCAAACTAAAATAAATGAGTAAATCAAATAAACATTTTTGGTTAACGTGTTGAAATGATCATTTGAAAAAGATGAAAATGGGTCCATTTAGCTTTAAGTGTGTAATTTCTGTCACTAAGATGGGCAGGGGTGTAAAGTAACGCATTACAAAATACTCACGTTGCCGTAATTAAGTAGTTTTTTTTTAAAAGAAATTGTACTTTAAGTAAGTTTAAAATTGTGTAATTTTACTTTTACATTTAAAGTGATGTATCGGTACTTTTTCTCGTGATTTTCCTTCTGTTTGTGGTCGTTACTCGTTTACATGCTTGTTCTAGTTTTATTAGGGCCCAAGCCCTGAAAGGGCGCAGAGCCCTATTGTTTTCCTTCCATGATTAGGGCCCAAGCCCTGAAAGGGCGCAGAGCCCTATTGTTTTCCTTCCAATTATTATTAGGGCCCAAGCCCTGAAAGGGCGCAGAGCCCTATTGTTTTCCTTCCGACTTATTTTTAGGGCCCAAGCCCTGAAAGGGCGCAGAGCCCTATTGTTTTCCTTCCGATTATTTTTTTTTTTATTTTTTTATTTTTTTATTTTTAGGGCCCAAGCCCTGAAAGGGCGCAGAGCCCTATTGTTTTCCTTCCGATTATTTATTTATTTATTAGGGCCCAAGCCCTGAAAGGGCGCAGAGCCCTATTGTTTTCCTTCCGATTATTTTTTTATTTTTTTATTTTTTTTTTTTCTAGCGACTATTCGGGCACTTTTGGGGCCCTTAACATGCTCGAAAACTCTTGAAACTTTGCACACGGGTCAGAACCCGCGGCCATCAGAGCCGGGCTGAAGCTGGTACCCGGGCGTGGCAGGGCGGCTCGTCAGCGCCCCCTGGAATGGGGTCCGAACACCTGGTCCATAACTCAAACACACTTGCATGTAATAATATGAAACTCAGTACACATGTCGATAGCAGAATTTCATCTATACCTCGCGTTCTTACTTTTTACCCCAGCCCAACAGGAAGCTCGGCTATTGAGGTTTTTTTGTAAAACACACGCAATGAACTTTTAAATACTCCTCCTAGAGCTCTGATCCAAATTCGACGAAACTCGGTCAGCGTGAAGTCAAGACATTGAGGATGAATCATTTTACTGTGTGTCTGGCCTGCTAAAGTAAATACATTTCTTAAGCCTGGTATTTTTTAAATAAGTTTTTATTTTTATTTTTTTATAAGTAAAGGCATATAACCTGTTTAATTGTAGTGCATTGACAATAGTTTTATATAATTAGTGTATTAATTAAATTAACTTGGTCCATAAATCAAAAAAGTAAGTAAATAAATCAAAAAGGAAGTGTGTTAAAACTTCTGCATACATTAACTGATCTTGATGAAACTTCAGCAGTGTGTTCGTTGTAAGAGGTCGATCACATAGATGTGAGTCAAATATATAGCGCCACCAACTGGCAGCAGAAAGTGTTTCACTTTCAAAATGCTTTGAAATCGCACTCTTACTTTTACCCGATTTGCTTCAAATGTAAACACACGCCAGATGAAGAGCTGTGAAAGCATTATTCAATATCTAAGATAATGTTGACATAGCAACGCATCAAACTTTAACATTCCTTTTTTTGATGATTTTGAGTCTCTTAGCGGCTTTTGGGGCCCTTAACGGGTTTGAAAACTCTTGAAACTTTGCACACAGGTCAGATCCCACAGCCATCAGAGCCGGGCTGAAGATGGTACCCGGGTGTGGCAAGGGGGCTAGACAGCGCCCCCTGGAACGGGGTCCAAAAACTTGGTCCATAAATCAAACACGCTTGCATGTAATAATATGAAACTCAGTACACATGTTGATCTCATCGTTTCATATATTCATATATTCTCCTCAAGCCGGACAACTTTCTAATTTACACTCATGAGCTAGGACCCACAGAAAGTCAGATATTTTGGTTTGAAAATGTTGAGTGTCTCTCTGAGCCTACACTTCTGTATGGCAAGCCCTTTTAACATTTAAAAGCTAAGTTTGACTATTCGTAATTAACATTGTAGATATCAACAACGTCTTTCTAGTCGTAATTACATTTTGGATAGTTTGTATTATCATTTAAGATATCTGTAACGTAATTGTGACTAGTCGAAACGACAGATAGAGTATGGCAAGCCGTTTTAACATTTAATCATTTTAACCTACTAGTCTATTTTCATGCTACTAGTACTTATTTTTTAGATACTAGTATCTATTCCATTAAGTACTAGTACTTATTCATTAGCTACTAGTGCTTATTCTTTAGATACTAGTGCCTTTTCTTTAGATACTAGTGTTTATTCTTTAGGTACTAGTACCTTTTTAAAGATACTAGTACTTATTCATTAGAAACTAGTCCTTATTTATTAGATACTAGTACTTATTCATTAGATGCTAGTCCTTATTCATTACATACCAATGCTTATTAATTAGTTACTAGTACTTATTCATTAGATACTAGTACCTATTAAATAGATACTAGTACTTATTCATTAGACACTAGTACTTATTTCAATGGTGACTAGTAACTATTCTTTTGTTACTAGTCACATTTTTTCCGTTGACTTCTATGGTGATCTGTCATTCAGATATCAACTATCAGTGGTGGAAAGAGTACTGACAAATTGTACTTAAGTAAAAGTATTGCTACTTAAGTAATAATTTACTTGAGTACAAGTAGAAGTACTGAAAAATAATATGACTCAAGTAAGAGTAAATAAGTAGTTTGCCTAAAAACTACTCAAGTAACTACGTTACAAAGTACTTTAGTATTTTTCTATTTTTTCCCCAAAATGGGGAGATGATAGCAAAATGGAGCACTAAACACTCTCATGTCATCTGTTTCATTCATACTGAAGGCCCAGTACTGATGCATAGAAGTATTAAACTTCTGCCTTATATGGATATAATACCATGCAAATAGTGATGTTTTGACTTATGAAACATGAAGACAAACACATTATAGCTATAATATATCTGTGTTTATCAAACTATCATGTATTTTCAAAATAATTGATGTATGTCTTTAAAGGGATTGCTCACCCAAAAATGAAAATTAGCCCACGATTTATTCTCCCTCAAGTCATCCTAGAAAATATGACTTTCTGCTTTCAGTCGAATACAATCAGAGTTATATTAAAAAATGGCCTGGCTCTTCCAAACTTTATAATGGCAGTGAATGACTGGAGAAAATTGGAAGCCCAAAAAAGTGCATCCATCCATGTTAAAAGTGCTCCACATATAGAGAGCCTAAGTCCCGCCCCTCCGCTTCCGGCTCATGGGACCTTATTCGGAAAAAAATATGAATGGTAGTTAATGGCGAGAGACAACTTATTTTTTTATTCGGTCTGAACTGTGCCCTGAATTACACATATGTTTGTCAATTTATTTAAAAGATAATTCTGAAAGTCAAAAACGTTGCAGTTTGTCATAAAACAGAAGAGTAACGTTTACTTTTAACTTATGTGAAAATCGCTCAATGAACTACATCTCCCGGGAAGTGAAACAACAAGCAAGATCCCCTGCTTGTGTGTGTGCAGTCTGGTACAAAACACTCAGGCATGACGGCGTAACGTTACGATTATAACGTACGACTATAGAAACAATGACAGACATTAGCCTCAGTAAAGTTTGCTTCATTCATTGTGAGAAAATGTGCACCTTTGGGGTTTGTAGTCTTTGTAATTACATATTTTCACAGTCTTATACCTCAACAGTTTTACATCAAACTAAGACGTTCTTGACTTTAAAATGATTCTTTAATTGACAAACATCATATGTGTAATTCAGGGCACAGTTCAAACGAGATCAAAAAATATTTGTTGTCTCTCGCCATTGACCACCATACAATATTTTTCCGAAATAAGGTCCCATAGTAAAAAAAAAAAAAAAAAAAAAAAAAAGGGTCCCATAGTGGTCGACCGGAAGGGGAGGGACCTGAGGCTCTCTATAGACTACTAGCTTTCTCTGTTGTCAGGAGCAATTGTTTAATACTAATTTTGAAAAGTAAGTCCAGGTAAGATCATTTGAATTTTTTTAATTATTTGAATCATTCATAGAAAGCAAAGAAGGTTAATTGAGACTTGAGGTCCGATAAAAAAAAGTATGAAAAACAATAAAACAGTATGAATAAAAAATTCCCAGTAAAAAAAAAAATAAATAAATAATAAAATAAAAATTAAGTGGGGTATGGTTAACATGTTAAATTAAATTATCTTTTTTTGGTTGTAGCCTACCGAAAATGTGCTGGGAGCCCACTGTTGCTATAGGAACGAACTACACTTTTACATGCATCTGATTGACAGATAAATCATGCAATCTTATTTCACTGTTTTTTTTTCAGCTTTGTACAAAGTTTGCTTCGTATATTCAGTTAACTGTATTGTTAAACAGGGTGAGCTTTACCATTAATTCAACTGTGTGAATGTATTTTAGACACTTACAGTACATTGATCTCGCTCCGTCCATTAATAACTGCGTCCATGTTATGAGCCGAGCTTTTTTATTTACCTCAACTGCTCAGTGCTCTGGTATTATCAATGGTATGACCCATTTCAGCAGTTGCCATAATTAAATATGAGCAGAATACTCACTTACATTCACTGAAATATTGAAACGTTAGCGCGACTGATTCAAACGTTCAAAACACGAGCGCCAGTGATTGAATGCCAAAGCGCGGTTTGAACGTCCCGCCCCCAGCTGAACAGGAGGTTTTGATTGGTTTTGCACCCGAGTCAGACCTGTCTGTTATTGGCTGAAGGGCTTCAGATCTGTCTGTTATTGGCTGAAGGGCTTCAGATCTGTCTGTTATTGGCTGAAGCGCAGTGCTCCACCGCAGTAGTTTTGAAAAGTGTCTGTCAAATGTCAGCTTGCACTGTTGCTCCGTCGGCACCTTTGTCAAAGTACTTTGTACTTTTTATGAAATATAAATGTAAAGAAGTTGAATACTTTATTTTTATTTTACTCAAGTAAGAGTAAAAGTACCACAATTTAATTATACTCAAGAAAGTAGAAAAAATGAAAAAATCTACTCAAGTACTGTAACGAAAGTATTTGTAATTAGTTACTTTCCACCACTGTCAACTATTCAGTTCTGACTAGTATGTTAGTATGTATTCCAATTGTGGAATACATACTAGTATGTATTCCAAAGCAGGGGTTACGTTTTTGCACGTCGTGCAGAATAACCCTAAAGGCACCAAGGTGGCGGTGCCACCGGCTTTATATATATATATATATATATATATATATATATATATACATATATATACATACATATATATATATATATATAATAATATAGCCTGCGAGCAGCGACTGAAGGGCCAAAGCCGGCGGGTACCGCCATCCCGGTGCCTTTAGGTAACTAAAGGCATCGGGATTGCGGTGCCACCGGCTTGGGCCGCAATCGGCTGCACGCAGCTATATTTAGGGCCCAAGCCCTGAAAGGGCGCAGAGCCCTATTGTTTTCCTTCCGATTATTTCTTATTAGGGCCCAAGCCCTGAAAGGGCGCAGAGCCCTATTGTTTTCCTTCCGATTATTATTTTTTTTTTTTTTTTTTTTTTTCTTTTTCTCAGCGACTATTCGGGCACTTTTGGGGCCCTTAACATGTCTCGAAAACTCTTGAAACTTTGCACACGGGTCAGAACCCGCGGCCATCAGAGCCGGGCTGAAGCTGGTACCCGGGCGTGGCAGGGCGGCTCGTCAGCGCCCCCTGGAATGGGGTCCGAACACCTGGTCCATAACTCAAACACACTTGCATGTAATAATATGAAACTCGGTACACATGTCGATAGCAGAATTTCATCTATACCTCGCGTTCCTGCTTTTTACCCCAGCCCAACAGGAAGTCGGCTATTGAGGTTTTTTTGTAAAACACACGCAATGAACTTTTAAATACTCCTCCTAGAGCTCTGATCCAAATTCTACGAAACTCGGTCAGCTAGAAGTCAAGACATTGAGGATGAAAGTTTGTGTGGGGATTTTTGATATCTCGAACGGTTTGGCCGTGGCGAGGAAACGAAACTATGGCGAGAGACGTGAAACAGGAAGTGTGTCATAACTTCAGCATACATTAACTGATCTGGATGAAACTTCAGCAGTGCGTTCGCTGTAAGAGGACGATCACATGGATGTGACTATTGTGAGTCAAAGTCATAAGCTGCCACCAACTGGCAGCAGGAAGTGTGTCACTTTCAAAATGCTTTGAAATCACCCTTTTATTTTTACCCGATTTGCTTCAAACTTCATCTGTATAATGTACATACACGGCAGATGAAGACCTATGAATGGATTCTTGATATCTTTGAAACTGTTGCCGTGGCGCGCGCATCAAACTTTACCATTCTTTTAGGATGCATTCTTTTAGGGATTCGAACATTTGTCCATAAATCAAACACACGTGCATGGATTAATATGAAACTCGGTACACTCATAGATCACATCAGGCCAAACAACTTTCGTGCTCTAAGTTTTACGACAGTTCAAACGGAAGTCGGGAATTATGTTTTTTTTTTTTTAAATAATTGTCCTAGAAAAACATCAAATTACAACCCATGCTGTTACCAATCACCACCAAACTCGGTGTGCATGAAGTCAAGACATTGAGGATGCTATATTCCGGACGGATTTTTGATATCTCGAACGGTTTGGCCGTGGCGGATTTTTTTGACTAAAAAAGGACACATAAAGTGTGTTATAACTTGGTTAGTTTTACTGACAGTTACAAAACTTGCCGTGTATATTGTTCTATTCAAGCCAAACAACTTTCTAATTAACAATAATAAGCTCAAACCCACAGAAAGTCAGATATTGTAGTTTGAATATGATCATGCTCTTTCTGAGCCTAGGCCTGTCACACAGTCTGTGTGTGTGTGTGATTGAGTCTTTCGACACACAGTCTCTGTGTGTGTGTGTAGGGGAGGGGGCTTAATAATTTCACTGTGTGTCTGGCCTGCTAAAGTAAATACATTTCTTAAGCCTGGTATTTTTTAAATAAGTTTTTGTTTTTATTTTTTTATAAGTAAAGACATATAACCTGTTTAATTGTAGTGCATTGACAATAGTTTTATATAATTAGTGTATTAATTAAATTAACTTGGTCCATAAATCAAAAAGGAAGTGTGTTAAAACTTCTGCATACATTAACTGATCTTGATGAAACTTCAGCAGTGTGTTCGTTGTAAGAGGCCGATCACATGGATGTGACTATTGTGAGTCAAATATATAGCGCCACCAACTGGCAGCAGAAAGTGTTTCACTTGCAAAATGCTTTGAAATCACACTCTTAACTTTTACCCCGATTTGCTTCAAACTTCATCTGTATAATGTAAACACACGCCAGATGAAGAGCTGTGAAAGCATTATTCAATATCTAAGATAATGTTGCCATAGCAACGCATCAAACTTTAACATTCCTTTTTTTGATGATTTTGAGTCTCTTAGCGGCTTTTGGGGCCCTTAATGGGTTTGAAAACTCTTGAAACTTTGCACACAGGTCAGATCCCACAGCCATCAGAGCCGGGAAGATGGTACCCGGGTGTGGCAAGGGGGCTAGACAGCGCCCCCTGGAACGGGGTCCAAAAACTTGGTCCATAAATCAAACACGCTTGCATGTAATAATATGAAACTCAGTACACATGTTGATCTCATCGTTTCATATATTCATATATTCTCCTCAAGCCGGACAACTTTCTAATTTACACTCATGAGCTAGGACCCACAGAAAGTCAGATATTTTGGTTTGAAAAATGTTGAGTGTCTCTCTGAGCCTACACTTCTGTATGGCAAGCCCTTTTAACATTTAAAAGCTAAGTTTGACTATTCGGTAATTAACATTGTAGATATCAACAACGTCTTTCTAGTCGTAATTACATTTTGGATAGTTTGTATTATCATTTAAGATATCTGTAACGTAATTGTGACTAGTCGAAACGACAGATAGAGTATGGCAAAGCCGTTTTAACATTTAAATCATTTTAACCTACTAGTCTCTATTTTCATGCTACTAGTACTTATTTTTTAAGATACTCAGTATCTATTCCATTAAGTACTAGTACTTATTCATTAGCTACTAGTGCTTATTCTTTAGATACTAGTGCCTTTTCTTTAGATACTAGTGTTTATCTCTTTAGGTATCAGTACCTTTTTAAAGATACTAGTACTTATTCATTAGACACTAGTCCTTATTTATTAGATACTAGTACTTATTCATTAGATGCTAGTCCTTATTCATTACATACCAGATGCTTATTAATTAGTTATTAGTACTTATTCATTAGATGCTAGTACCTATTAAATAGATACTAGTACTTATTCATTAGACACTAGTACTTATTTCAATGGTGACTAGTAACTATTCTTTTGTTACTAGTCACATTTTTTCCAGTGACTTCTATGGTGATCTGTCATTCAGATATCAACTATTCAGTTCTGACTAGTATGTTAGTAATGTATTCCAATTGTGGAATACATACTAGTATGTATTCCAAAGCAGGGGTTACGTTTTTGCTATCGTCGTGCAGAATAACCCTAAGGCACCAAGGTGGCGGTGCCACCGGCTTTATATATATATATATATATATATATATATATATATATATATATATATATATATCACACACACACACATAAATATAGCTGCGAGCAGCGAGCTCTGAGGGCTGGAGTCGGGCTCAGACGCGCCATCCCTTGGTGCCTTTAGGCACCGGGGTTGCGGTGCCATCCGGCTCGGCCTCAATTGCCTGCGAGCAACATGACTGAAACCAAGA